>JAYJMJ010122043.1:0-18061 GCA_036873875.1 Laminaria ephemera | reverse complement strand
CCCCCCAAGTCAGACTGCAGACACCCTCCATTCTCGCTCCAAGGCAAGGGTAAATGACCCTTTCACCTACGTTCCCAGCCAAGGTAAAGAACCGCTTGGTTACTGCTTTCGAAACCACAGTAAAGTAGCCTTCGTTTCCTTTCTGCATCCAGCGTATTTGCATATTGTACCGGTTTGAGCACGGGCACAATGTTGCCTCCGACATGCCGTAATTTTAACAACTCAATTTTCCCTTCATTACGAATAATAAATGGGACCTCCGCCTCGTCTCTAACTCCAGGATATACCTTAAAACATAAATAGCACCCCGTATACGAACGTAAATGATGTTGTGAATATAATGTCTATAGACCGTGCGAAGTAATATAAATTCATAACAAATCGGAAAACCCCCAATGTAATTTTCTCCTACGTCTCAACGGTTTTGTACTACACTCCTGCACAATGAATGTAGCAAGCTATTACACAATACATGTGTTGACCAAGCTCTTGTACGACCATTGGCAAGGTTTTATTTTGGTTTATCATGATTATTTCTTGTACACGGATTGAAAAGTTCCCCTGGCACAGATATTATCACAAGGGGGAGGGGGGGTAAGGTCCATTTGTGTGGTATATATATAAAGACCGAGTCACCTCTTACAGACGCGGTACCGATGCAAAGCGTGACGCTTTGTATAGGTGTCATTCATCTAATGGGCGAATATGACTACAAGGCGACATCCAGGCCAATTGCCAATAGGTCGTTTTAGAACCGGATCACCGCTGTACCTCGAATCTGATACTTGGTACGTACTACTGTAGTGCGTGCTTTCAAGATGATTTCGTCAAAGTCTACTGGGAGAGACACCTCTCAGGTCAAACATTAACGGCCTTTCCCTGGTATTGGTTTCCTTCTTTCCAGGAACACTGCGGCCAATCTTGGGACCACGGGCTATATTAACGCGATAAGCAAATTAAAAAACCAACAACCACATTAAAGAAAACATCAACAACCACTTTCGACTTGAAGCATTTTTTAATTCGGGCATTTGAGGCATATCCACAGGGAACATCTACCGACCGCAATGTGGTGCATCGACAACCGACATCATGAGGGGTAGAAGCCTACTCCCTCTTCGAAGCGTGCTTTGACATTTGACGCGAAAACTAGACACTTGTTACCACGATAGGGGTATACAGTTTTTTGGCGAAACCAGTCCGGACTGACGGGGCTCCTCAACCGAGGAACTACCCAACATCGTTGCATTTTCGTTTGTGGTTTACGATACCATTACTATCTTGTGCGATTGTTCATCCTGTTACATTTTGAATGTTTCTCAAAACCAGGTTTTGGGTGAAGTATAGAGGTCTTGAAGAGAAGAGCCTGGGAGACGTTTGGTTCCACCCCTATTGTGGCACGAGTCACTACTCTCACTTCTTCGTCGACGATAGACCTACCCCCCCCGTTCTCGGTCATTCGCCGCAACGTAGAACACCCTGGCATGCCGTAATGCAGTGACATTTCTCACCTCCGTTGAAAAGGGCCGAGTTGTTGATGAAACAAGTGCTGCCATGCATGTAGAGATCTGAACTGTCAGCGTACACACCACCTGGAAGTAGGTATGCACAAGAAATGACGACATGATGGAAAGCGGGGTCAGTGGCGCTTCTATCAGCGACTAGGGTCAGCTCTCCGCATGCGGATTACGAGCATTACGCCGTGAACGGTCAAAAATTGCTCGTCGTTATGTGCTGCACCGGGTAGGCGAGCTGTGCTAGATAGGAAAAATCCCAATCATAATTTCTGGGCCTGCACCATCCCATCCTTGCACCGATTGTGGCGGAAAACATGCTGTTGTACTTCTGGTATGTTCGATAGAGTGCGTAAACAAGTGGGGCTGGAAGAATGAACTTGCCAGATAGAGACGTATGCTTACCCAGCGGTCGGCACGCTGGCTCGTACGACCTATTCTTACGGGTGGATGGATATACCAAAACGGGGGCAGGGCGGAGACAAATCATGGTCCATAGTATTGGTACAAATGTCTGATGCACAGAAAGGTGGGGATGGATCAGTGAGGATTGGTAGAGCGAGACGTTGGCCACGCGTTCGACTAAGCAGGACCAATAGTGCCTATTGTCAAGGTACCACTGCCGCGAACGCACCAAGTGTGGGATGTTCACCCCGGACTGCCGGAATGTTAGCGGTGTTCTTGCAACGGAGATATAAAGCATATACCGCACAGTCCAAACGTCATGTACGGGAGGAGGAGTGATGGACTGGAAAGTTGCTGCAAAATATTTACCTCTCAATGACGAGGAACATTTCATACGAGAACTACAGCAACGACCCTTTTAATTCGAACAAGGCAAGGCACGGCAGAACACTGTCGGGGTGTGTGGCTTGCGCTAAGGACAAGAGACAATAACTCTACGATTCTCAGCTATTCGATGTAAAGATGGGATGCTCGACCGTAACGGGAAACCCACGGTCTTCGGGATGCGCCTACTGCGATATGTCGTGTTACGAGTAACTGATTCTGTTGGGACCCGACGCATATGGCTGTGGTGATGTGTTTCGTAACACCAACACAGGGTTTATCTAATTCGCCAGGAGGGTGGGATTGCTCGACTGCTAGGCATCGACGACCACTGTGCAAACACCAGACCAATCGTGGCTTGAGATACCCAACTGCTTTTGGCGGGATGGATATGACTCAAGGATCAGGGCCACTGTTTGCTACGGGTGTGTAAATAACAATCTTTTCATTTCCCGGAGGCGGGGGGGGTTCCAACAACTATGGGCGGACTGCTACGTGGTTTAAGGAAAACTAATAACATCGATAATTTATCTCTTAATCGCTCTCCGAAGCGCACTTAGATATCGGATGCGTTCATGAGTCTCAAAGCCACGCCGCCGTGTGACGCCTCCGTTCCGTTCACGTGAAATCGCCCAAAGCTAAATATACGTTTTGACGTTGAGGGGTCCCTCACCTCCCCAATAAAAGGCCGAGTTGTTGACGAAATCGGTGATGCCATCCATGGATACGGTTGACCCAGACGCATGCAGGCCACCTGCGAGCAAGTCAGCACAAAGCACAACGGAAATAAAAGAACGCCGTAACGGTTGTGGTTCGATCTACGACAGGAGTCTAGTCCCTGCTATCGGACCCTACGTATTCTAAGTTAGAAAATACTCGAATTCGTCCGCTGCACGAGACCCGCGTGCTAGCTTGAGTTCAAACTGAGCGGTATTACTGGCACTGGAGCCTGCCACTTTTTCCCGCCCGAAACAGCGTTTTGATATGTCTTGAGGCGCGGTCTGTTTGGTGTTGTGCGCAACCGCGTGTAGCTTGACGGATTAGGCCACCAGGAGGAGGAGTATTCAGACGACAGGGATCGGGACGCCCGTCTGCAGGCCCGGACGCCGTCGGTCCGATGTCCCTGCGAGTGCGCGTACCACGCCAAGGTGTGCTCATCTCGGCGCTGTCAGAGCGGGTCATCCGAAGGGTCGAGATGCTCTGGTTGGGTAGAGAATGGGACGCGAGAGCAGGCTGCCATGCATATTATGAGTACTAAATCTACAATGGACGAGAGGTAGCGAATAGATCGGTGGGACTGAAGGGGGCGATGGGTGAGGCACTATTTGACTACACAGGGATGGCAGGATTGAGCGCCTTAGTTTAACGTCGGCTGCCCCATCGATTAAACATGAGGACAATGTCCTAGATCCGACGTACAATTGCCACGACTATGCCAAGCGTGGGACCATTCCCTCCAATATCTGAACACTTGGCCTCGTACATAAAGCGGAAGAAACAGCACGAACTACACATTCATAATTTTGTGTTGCGGGGAAGGGAGTGACATGCAGGACGAATTACAACGGCGGCAAAAAAAAACAAAGGCACTTTCAACGCCGGTCTGCCATTAAAACGAGAAACAAACAACACTGCGATTTTTAGTCGAGGCCAAGCGCGGCGGATAAAGGTCGAAAGGTGCGGTTTAAGAAAAGTCCGACAAGCTCCACAAGCTGTGACATTGGATAGTCAAGCACGTACGACACACCGTTGTGGCGTAGAGGAATCTACTGACTGCTGTATCCTGTTTCATACCAGGATGCCAGGGGTGCCTACTACTGATTGGATGCAGCTGTACGAGGATGATACCACAGATACATATATTCGGAAGAGGACGTCGAGGGATGCCATGCCTGCAGCCGCGCCTAGCGCACATAAATCCGATGCATTCCCACCTCGATGGATGGGAGTATAAGAACCTTTTAAATTCTAATACGTGTATCAATCAATCTTTACGCTTCCGTCCACATCGCCCATCTTTAGTCTTACTTTATTTCCTATGCACGAGTATAATACAAGCAGCAACCCGACTGCTGTCCTGATATGAAGGAGCATATTACAAGCAACAACAAGATACTGTGCTGCTGGCGGTACTACTGCTGGTTAGGGGGGGGGGTGGCTCGCTTTAGCTGAGATTTGATGAATTCTGTTGCTGTGTCTGGGTGCGTGGTTGTGCATTTTACAGGCGTGTTGGCGCATTTCTTCCCGTTTGTGTCACTATGGGTTATATTTTTGTGAAACTCTGACGCCTTTTTACGCATGTTCGGAGCGATATCGCCCGAACTGTCGTGTTGTGGCGTGGCAGAGTACCGGTGCTGACTGCTGTATACTGCACCAAAATCGGTGTATTCGCACGACGATGGATGGAAATGTAACAACTGTTTGAATTCCAATACCCCAATCAATCGGTAACCATATACCCGTTCACATCGGTACACAGGATTTCCCCTCTCGGTTCGGCGTTTTCCCCAATCAAGGCAGGGGACACATCGACAATGTTGGATGCAGTAGGGGCTAGGGTTTCCCTCAATAAGGCGGTGTGAGAGCCCAAAACTCTCGTGGTGCGCCCGAGCCACTGTACGGAATATAACAAGCGTTTGGCATATAACACGCACACCAAGCTGCCCTTATAGTCCTGTACAAGGCGGGTGTGGCAAAAACAATATAATGTCGAGCAGGCTTCGCTTCGGGCGCGCGGGAGAGGGGTGCACAATATATTGAATGTTTTGGCGAGCTTTTGGTGTTTTCAGGCGGTTTTGGGTTGGCATTTCGGCGATTTTGACGCTGTATCGTGCAAATTCGGGGTAACGTTGCGCTCTTTTGCACGAATATCGTAGAAGTTGCAAGATTTATACGGACTGTGCCAGCACATCAATTATATCTAGCTGCTGTACTCCTGATGTACTGTCGATTTAGCTTGGTTCGTTGCACGACGTATAATAACACGAGCGACAGCAATACCAGCTGCATAACAAGAGTATCACTGGCTGCTGTGCTGCAGCTTTACTGCTGCCGTGCTGGTGCTTGTGTTGTTCAGCGATCGATCCGAATATGTTTACTTGCTGCAACGCAGCGCCCACTCGTAGTGCTTTAGAGGTCCCCCAATTAGGCGGGCGGATTAAGGAGATATCCCGGTATAAGGCGGTCCAACTCTCTTGGCTCGACCGGCGAACTGCTCTCATGGAATAAGTAAGGCGGCTCCCCCCAATGAAGCGGATATATTGCTCCGGGACCCTTGCTGTGCTTGGTTCGTTTGCCAATGAACATATCACCAGCAGCAGCATACAATCAGTGCTATTCCTCCGCGCTGTTCCTGTGTCGCTCAAAACACGTTGGTGCTGTACTGCTGCTGGTGTTCAGCGATCGATATGTTTGCTTACAGAGATGCATCGCCCATTGTTAATGCAGAAGGGGTCCCCTAATATGGCGGTCCGAGTTAGGCGGTATCCCGATATAAGGCGGATACAATGGCTGGGAGCAACCACAATGGCTGGGCGCAGCCGGGGAATTGCACTCACACCCACAACCTGGAATAAAGAAGCTGCTTCCCCCAATAAGGCGGTCGTATTGCCCTGGCACACCACGGCCTTACCGGGGGACCTTTACTCTGTGCTTGGTTCGTTTCTTGATGTACGCATCATCAGCAGCAGCATAACGGCTAGTACCACTGCAGCGCACTGCTCATTTGCTGTTGAAACCAGTGTAACACTGCCGTACTGCTGCGATGCTGCTACTAGTGTACAGCAATCGATCTGTGTACCCGTTGGGACACATCGCCCATATTTAATGCAGTTGGGGTCCCCCAATGAGGCGGTCTGAGTAAGGCGGTATCCCGGTATCGCGGTCACAACGGCTTGGCACGATCGTGAGGTACTGTTCGCGTGCGCCGAGACCCTCCAAACCAGCCCTAATAACGTGCCCACACCGAACGTCCGACGAGGGAGGGGCCTCTTCGAACACAAGAGAGGCCAAGAATACTGGTTCTACTGGATAACGACGCGTGCCTATGACGGGCGAGACATCCAAGATACGGGTGCTCGTTGTGTTTCCCCAGACAAAAAATTACATTTTGCTCATCCCACGCCGGACTAAACTACAGTGACTGCTTCAAGGTTAACGCGTACTCCAAATACGTCCTTAAACATCCGCCCATATCGGCAAACAGTATTGAGTTTTGTCTATTTTAGTTTTCCAAGAGGGGGACGTGGTAAATTGTTGCGTTATTCTCCCGGAGCAGCGGCGGGCAACTAACCGAGCGAGGGGACGACGGCGCGCGATCGACGAAGAAGCCCCTCAAGCGAACGGAAGATCCGTACGACTTCGGCCGACCAAGACCGCGCGGGCGAGCGTGAGACCGACGCGTGCCCAGGAGCACGCTGGCCTGAACAGGGGCCGGAGGAATGAGGGCGGTGGTCGGTTTGTCGTCTCGCAGTCCTGGGCTTTCGGAGCGACCCAGGTTATGGGGAGGGGTGTTTCCTTTTCGCCGCATTCGTCGATCCCGTGTGCCGTCGCGCGCTCGCTCGGTCGGTCGACTTCGTCGGTCGGGCTACAGTTGTTGGGGGCGTTGGGTCGCCGTCGTTGCGCGCACCGTCGCTTGCTTGGTCGTTCACGCCGTCGTCCGCTTGTGTACTTAGAACCTTAGATGCCTGATATTGCGAGTACTGCCAATCTAGGAGCATACTGGTGTTGCCCCAATACAAACCTGGCAGTACCCAGTACAATGCTACGATTTAACAACTGACGTAATGCTTGTTCTTTCATTCTGGGCTTCCTTGCAGTGGCACTGTCAGCCTTTTTGCTTTTTGTGTCACACGCTCGAGTTTGATTGGTGAATGATCGATGGAAGGTCGTCCAGTTCATTCGAGGATAATACTGCGAGTGCTGGGCTGTAACACATGGGACCTAATCAAAACGCAATTCCGACGCCACACTCTAACTTTGTTTGGGGGAATTCAATACGGGGGGGTTACTTTTTCAATCTGGGGGTCCTCAAGTATAAACGGGAGTGCGATACAATAGTAAAATATATATACACCACATATAGACCACAGCACCCTATTATTTCAAATTTAAAATAGCACCACACTAAATTATATATACAGTACTAGACAGAGGAGGCGACGCTGGAGAGTCATCCCGCGTTCTCAAATTGTAGCCACGATCTTCAAGACAATACCCCATCACCCTGCGATTCTGCTTGGGCTGAACCGGTTGAACCGGCTACAACGAGCACGAGCACCACCAAGAGCTTGAGCACAGTCGATAGAGATGAAGGCATGGCAGCGGCTGTACTAATGTTCGGTATATGCGCCTTCCACCGACATACATGTTTTACTTCGACAGGCTGGACTAAGTTTGGACCAAGTTACACCCAACATAAACAATTTGCTACGAGTTAGTCGTGGCGGGTTTCCCAACCTCGATCGGACCGACCGTGTGAACACTCTTTCCTTGAATTAACACATACGAAGTGTATTATTTTGTGTTCGGTGACCTCTACGACTAGCCCAGACCAGTGTACGTTCGGTCTAGGTGACCGTTTTTAGCTCCAGGAGCTGACGGCAGACGACGATGCACAGAACGACTAGCCCCCAGCAGGCGGGCTTTACACGTCAGCATCTGAGGTGACGTACGCACAGCACCATAGCCCGTAAACGTTCTCAGCAATGACAGCAAACATTTGCGTACCTTCAAACAAAACCTGACAGTGGCACAACGGAAGACAGCACCACAGGAAGACAAGTACACGGGGGAAGTGGGAAGGGTCCTGCTCTGCCTGCCTGCTGCTGCTACTGTTGCTTTGCTGCTTTACGGGTGTGTTTGTAACTGACTGCTGCCTTGCTGTGGTGCGTGTGTGTGCCTTTTGTGTGTTACGTGTTTACCGGTGTAACAGGTAGACTCGTACAATATCTACGGTGGGAGGCTCCCAAAAGTGCCGGTATGAGCCAGCCAAATATACAGGATTCATTTAGAATACCGGCTCCATTGGGCAACAAACGAATAGACCACGAGCGGAACATCCAGTAGTTGCGAGTAGTTGCGATCGTTTGTTTCCGACAAAATGACGGAACAGGAAACAAACGAAACAAATCAAACAATTAAAGATGAAAACTAAAACATTTGCTTTTTACACAATGTGATAACCAGAAGGTATATAGTAGGGCGTGGGTGCGTGCTGCTCAATGCTCGGTGTAGTGCTCGGTGCTTCGTTGTCGGGCCGGAGGGAACACACACACACCAGCACGGCTCACATCGAACGCACAGCACAGATGCCCCGCGGCTTGGACCGTGGAGTCAGGTGGATCAACTCATTCCCATCATGTCGAAAAGGAAAACAAATAGAGGGCTCAAACAGCTCCAGTAATCGTATGTACCAGTACTGCTATAGTAGTCCCAAATAGTGCCAGTATGTGCCAGCCGGAAATACCCTCGGTATAGCGACAACCGGCATTACTCCCATACTGCCGGTACTGGTTGTTCCCATCAGTGCCAAGCGATTTCACAGGTACTCAGAGAGCAACCAGCGCTACAGAGGGATAAAACTGTAGTACGTGTCCTATCATATCGAATCGTATCATGTCATACAATATACGTTGCGTTCTCGGTGATGGATAAGAGCATCCAACCTCTGCTTTGATCTTCGACAAGCATGAACAGGCTTGCTATACCGTTGGTTGTTGTCTTCGTTGTTTATGCTTCGATACGTGTGTGTGTTCTGTCCGGCCCGGCAACGAAGCACAGAGCACGGCACCGAGCACCGAGCAGCACGCACCCACGACTTACGATATATCTTCTGGTTATCCCATTGTACTTCTCAGAAGAAGAATCAATGTTTTCGTTAGTAAATTAGGGATCCCCCGCGGCCTTAAAGAATTAACAAAATTACCCAAACGACCCTTATATTTCCGGCCGGAGTGGTACTCGCACAGTAGAACGAGAGGATACGTTTGCAAATATGGGCCATAGTCTACTTGGTGCCGATCTGCTTAAGGTAGAACCAGTATACCCAGTGCTGGTGCAGACCAAGGAAGGCGTGTCGACGTGATTGTGCGCTGTTTCTGGCGACATCTCACTTGTAGCGTCACTGCTGTGGGATCCCAAGCCGCCAGCAAGGTGAGGGGCCGTCTACAAGACGTAAACCCGCTCCGCATCGCCGCTGCACTGCTGCTGCTGCTGCTGCTGCTGTAGGAACTTCCCGACGGCTGGACGCCAGCAGGCGAGGGGCCGCCTGGGGCGACGGAGTCCTCGCCAGCAGCACGATTTAGCAGCAGTGGTCTCTCTGTTCTGCTGCTCCCAATTTGAAATAGACGGAGTTATCATAGAAAAAACTGCGGTTTTAATTCTGTTTTTAGGTGTAAATCCGCATAGCCTAGCACGTACATGAAAGTTCACCGCTGCTGCACAGGAAGCCACGATCGGGCGTCCCAGCAAGGATCTTTCGTTCGTCCGCATAAGAGCCATGGGAGATGACCACGACAAATCCAAGCATATGCCGTTGACCCTTTTTCTCGCGATGCCCTAGTTCGCTGTCCATTTAGGTTTGCTATATCGCACTAAATCCAAGATAAACCCATCGAATGGACCGGCCTCGGGTTTGTCAAATCCAACAATTATAGATTAAGATGATACCCTGGTTCAAACCTTGAATCGCAGTACTATTTCTTGCACAACAGTCTCGTGTGCAGGTACGTATGTAGAAGATTCGAGAGTATCGTATTCCATCTCTGTAATCTCCCTACCCTGCCTCGCCACCTCTCAGGGTGCGGCGCTGCTGGTATCGCTGCAGTTGCCTCGGTTTAGCTTCACACGAGATACACACAGCACCAGCAGCAGTATGTGTGTGCTTACTACGAACCAGGTACCCCGTCGCTGGTAAATGGTGGTAGCCAGGCTGTAGGGACAGATCGTTGCTTCCTTCAAGACAAATCAAGCCATTTAACATGTGTCAAGAGAAGGTCTCAAAGTGAATGATACGAAAGGCAACAAAACAAAAAAAAAAAGATGTGCATTTATTCATACGTAACGGGGTTGCCCCCATACGTGGGTGCCTGCAGAACTGCTGTCTGATACCTGGTACGTACTATTGGTACAGGAGTGCGTACTTTGAGTTGGTACAATTCGCATCTGCTTAACGACATTCCGCCAAGAATAACAAGGAGTTTTCTGATGTTCGTTTCCCGCCCTTCCACACACGCTGGGACCGATTCCGGTACCACGGACTAAATTCTTGAAATGAGTTTATGTGATAACACGTCTGTTTGGCTCATCATAGGGCTAGCCGTTCACCTCAGGTATCATATAGAGTATGTTACGGGGTGCGTGCGCAATCATCACTATCGACGAGTAAAGGATGTTTGGTTTCTGAAGCCTGCTTTCATATTCGATGAGTTCACGACTCCCACCGCTACAATGACCCTAGACTTATCCGCTCCGTTGTCGTGTATTCGCCGCAATTTTCAGAAGCCTGCTTTCATATTCGATGCGTTCACGGTTCCCACCGTTACAATGACGCTAGACCTATCCGCTCCGTTGTCGTGAATTCGCCAGAACCGACCGTACACTTGTACACTTGTATCTGGTATGTGGCATCGTGGTGACGTTCCTCACCTCCATAATCACCGGCAGAGTTATCGATAAACTCAGTGCTGCCATCCATGTGGACTTCGGCAATATAGTTAGCATACACACCACCTGCGAGTAGATAAGCACGAGGTGCAGTGAAACCAAGGTGAGCGGTGGCAGCTGTGCTTCCATCAACGGCTGGGGTCGGTTCTCCACTACCAGACCACGCGATCTTACGCAGTAAACGGCTCGATATTGCTGGCGCTCTTTGCTGCCCCGGACAGGTGTGTTAGCTTGAGCTCCTGCAATGGGTCCTTAATGGCGCTGAGCTATCCCATGCCTGGACCGTCTATGGTAGATCTAGCAATATATCAGGCCTGGTCTGTTCGATTGAGTGCTCAAACACATGGGCTGCAAGGCTAGACCGATCAGACAGGGGTGTATGCTTATACAGGGACCGGGAAGTGGGTGTTTCATGCACCACGACGAAGCACCAGCAACGATGCTGCTGCTGTTGCGAGCACCAGCCTAAATATAGTTAGTTCGGCTATGGTGTAGCCCGGCATTCTACGGGGTGATCTTGCGTGGGTGGGTAGATGTACCGTCGTGGGGGCAGGGCGTAATCAACCGTGGTTGATATTACAGTGCCGAACACAGAGGACGAAAGGGTGGTTACAGGTCGGCGGGATTTAACAGAGCGAGGTGTCAACCACTGGTTTGACTAAATCAAAGGACAGGACCAAACGCCGGAATACCACTGATCCGAGCACGCCGAGTGAGGGACCTTTACCTCTCAACGGCCTAACGTCAGCTGGGTACTTACAGCGGGGGAGAAATCTTCATTTTTCGGAAGGCATGCATATCGGACGCTGATGATACACAATGATACAAAAGTGTACCCAGGCTGCGAAGGGTGTCCAAACGCAGATCATAATTGAAATTATCGTGCGAAATCTGAGGCTGCCACTCTATCTGTTCGCCGTGGGCATATCGCGAACACCGACATGTTCCCCGCACGATCGAGGAAGGTGCCCTCATATTTCCCCCCTGAGATTAGGCTCGGACGACTGTGTGGGTTGGACTTGACGCACACGCGACAATAGGGAACCTGATGATGCACCCGCCTACCCTTGCTGCTTCAAAACGTGCGGGAACGCAAATACCTGGTATGGGTTTGATACAACATTTACAACGAATATATCCTTTGAATATCGCTGTCTAATACTGGAGGCACTCGAAGGCTAGAACCACGACTCCGCCCATCGACACCGAGAGCGCGTGCGCAGGTGGCAGGGGTTCCACGCAAAGAATCCCCCTTACAAATAAACTCTGGTTATCACCGGCCTGATCCGTTACCCTGCTGGCAGCTACACGGTACTTTGCTTGGGGTTGTCAATGAATATTCGCATGTCCACCTGGCCAATGACTGTTTGCTTCAGTCTAGGCCGGTCGATGTTGTTTCCGCCTTCTTTGGTTGTCTCCCTGATGCTTTTCGGCTTTTTTGTTTTTGTTTCGCTGCTGTCTTTACGCATCACCGTCATAAACGTTTTTCTTCATACTAGGACGCAAATTGCGTTAGCCCAAAGGGTTCGAAAGATCGCGCTACGTATGACTTCTGAGTTTAGTCAAATGCTTCTGAATCTACATACATCGAAGTATACTCCTTCGCTCTTCGTGTTTCTTTGGACGTCTTAGTTCAAGTTTCACATGCATTAGGACTACGGACGTACCGGCTGTATGATATCTGACACCAGGTACGAGATTCCGCTCTGAATAATAACCAGGGCAGTCCTCGGAAAAAATCCCTCCGGAATATTAGCGCAGTATTTCACGGGAATCAGAGTTAATTCCCGTTCCCGTGCAAATATCTTTCTTGTGGTCCCACCAAACCAATTCCCGAAGAAATCTCGATTTCCAAATTGCATCTAAATCGTTCCCGTGGAAATCCTGATTTATCATTCCCATTAAAATGATTCCCGTGGAACCGTCTGTTTTCCCGTGGCGTTTCAGTTCCTGTACAGTAAACTCCCGCGGAAATATCAACCTCCCGATTCCCGTCAAACCTAAAACTGGCCAAAAACAAACGATTCCCGCGGGAATTATTCCCGCGTTGCCGGTGTGCACGGGATCATTGCTCAGTGATTTTGTTTGTATTTTTCTCTGGTCAAACACTTTGTTCAGTTTATTGAAGTATATACGATAAACAGTTTACAGACGACGTCAAGGCACGTGCTTCGTAATATTCTTATCGACGGGGGGTGTGGATCGAACAGGTTCTGGGTCTTTGGTGTATTTAGTACATTCTTATATTCCGTTTTCCGTATAGTATACTTACCGTTCTAATGTTGCCCTGTTTTCGAGGAGGTAAGCGCTGTGCTTTGTGGGGGGTGCATGGCGGGTAACCAAAGTGGTCTAGGTAACTAGACGTATCTGTCGCATCGCCTACATTGCTTTCTGTTCAAGTTTGGAGTCTGGAATAGCGTAAGAATAACGTGTTTCGGTTTGCTCAGTTGTTGGTGGATCGATGTTGTTGGGTTCAAATATTTATTATGCACGCGATGAAGTGCTCACAGCCGACGTCGAGGCACACCATGTATCGCGCATGCAGATGTTACTATAAATAGGTGTCAATGAGTACAATATAATACATCGGATATCGCGGTGGCTGATTCATGTTCGGTTAAATACCATGGTGAGCGCATTCTGGGCAAAATATCTCGTGGATTCCCGTGGTGGGTAGTCCCCACGGGAAGAAGTCCCGTGTTGGCCGCTTCCCACGTGAACGTTTCCCGTAGTGACCAGTTCCCGCAAGAAAAATTACGTGAATCCCCGTTGTGGCTCGTTCCCGCGGGAAGGGTTCCCGTGGCAGTCGGTTCTCGTACGAAACATCCCGTCATTTAACGTGGTGGCTAATTCCCGTAGTTAAATCTTCCAACATGAATTCACGAGGACTGCCCTGAAGATAACGATTTTTCTGATGTTCGGTTCCTGCCTTTCCAAACTCGTTGGGGCCAATCTTGGAACCACGGGTTTAATTCTTGTGATGAATTACTGTGAGCAACAACACACTCTAAACAAGTGATACGTTTACCTCGGGTACCTTATACGGACTGTTACTTGGTACATGAGCAACCGACACTATTGATGGGTATAAGGTTATTCGGTTTCTGAAGCGTGATTTGATATTTGATGCGTTCACGCCTCCCGCCGCTACAATACCGCTAGACCTCTCGGCTGCGTTGTCGTGTATTCACCGCAACCAAGAGTACACTGGTACTAGCTAGCTACCTGGCATATGGCATCGTTTCGTAGTGACGCTCCTCACCTCCTTTCTTTCCTGCGGAGTTGTCGATGAACCCAGTGCTGCCGTTCATGTGAAGTTCGGAGTTGTAGTCAGCATTCACACCACCTGTGAGTAGGTAAGCACAAGGTGTAGTGAAATCAAGGGCAACGGTGGCGGGTTTCTTTCAGTCGATGGCTGGGATAGGTTCCCCACTACCAGACTACATGAGTATACGGGGTAAACGGCTCGATATGGCTGGAGCTCGTCTACTGCACCGGACAGGCGTGCTAGCTTGGGCTTATACAATGCGTCATAACTGACGCTGAGCTATCCCATGCTTGCATCGTGTATGGCACATCTGGTAGTATGGCAGGACTGGTCTGTTTGATTGAGTGCGTAGACATGTGCGGCTTTAAGGATACGGCGGCCAGGCAGGGCCGTATGCTTAAGCCGGGATCGGGAAATGGGTTTCAGGTACGAGCAGCGATGTCACTGCTGTTGCGCGCACTAGCCAAACCAAAATGGTCAGTCGACTTTGGTATAGCGAGTCGTTCTAATGGGCGAAGTTGTACGGGTAGGTAGAGATACCGGCGTTGGGGCCGGGCGGAGACAACTGTGGTTTATATTTGCAACGCCGGCAGGCGGGTCACTTTTGGGTCTGTTCTTTTTAGTGGCTGGGGGTCACTCGCACGCGTGACGCCTCCGTTCCTTTGCGGTCTTGAGCATTCGTGCTGTTTAATTTTAGGGATATATACCCGCCATAAAATGGTTCACTACACGGCGCTAAACAAACCGCCTGAAGTCGTTATTTCTGTGAGGTACAGAGTCAATCGGGCGCGTGGCCTAAACTCGGCAATGAAAATGGGGTACCCATCCTACTGTAGCGTCGGCATTTTAGCTATAACGGGCGGGTGGTGGCGGGTCGGGGAAGTATACCTGAGCGAGGTGTCGACCACTGATTTGACTACGAAGGAAATATAGGGCCAAATACCCGGAAATCACTGCCGCGAGTACGCCGAGAGCGGGGCATTTATTCTCCACCACCTAAACGTTGGTCGTTTAATTGCAGCGGAAGAGAAAACATTAAGTTCATGTTCACACCTTCCTAACCTCGTGTACTGGAAAAGGAATGAAGATCTGGAAACATAAAAAAGACGATGCAATACAAAGAACTCCCGAGAGCCGAGGAGCCTTTCACAGGGAAAACTACTACAAGGCAAAGCATGGAAGACCACTGTCGGAGTGCGCGGTTTCCATCAATAAAGATTGACTCCGCAGTTGGTAGAGTCGACGCACCAATTACATCACGGCGGTTTGGAGCAAAGGCCAACAAACAACAGTGGTGAGCACGTCAACGGTTGAGAACGAAAGCAAAAGCGAGACACGGGGATTGAATGCTCTCGAGTATTGACATCCCTTCCGTGTCGCATGTTTGCGGCAACCTTTTCTAATGAGTCTGAGCACGGAAACGACAATAGCAAAGACGGCGGCCCTGCACAATTCGGCATTTGTGGAAAGTTTTGTTTTACATGTAGTTCATTCCCGTACAGTATAGAGGGGGAAGGGCATTCCAAAACCAACGGCAGCAACAGGGACATATCTAGAAATCCTGTGAAATCGTGTACTAACGTTCTTGGACAAAACGAAAATGTAAACAACCCTGCTATCTTTGGCATCTGGATCACTGAGGAAATCAAGGATGTACGGCTGAACAGCGGCAGGGTATATGTACTTTTATACATACTGTGATAAAGCGTGGGATGGAAAACCATACTGGTAGGTCGGTAGTTTAAAGACCGGTTGTGGAAACGGCGTACGGACGAAGGATTTTTGTAGTCATGCTTCCATGGAGAAGGTATCTCAGCTTTGGGTGCCGCCGTGAAAGTGTTACAATATGGAAATAATAAATGCTTCGTCAAACGAGTTCAACAGGACTTGGCAACTAGCTCTCGCACTTCCGATAATGGCGTAGTATATGGCAGTGCCACATTGGGATGAAACTGAGCGTGGCCAGAAATCCGTTGATGTGGCTCAACACGTGTGCTGGACCAGACGGGAGCAGCAAGAGTCGTTGACATACGACACGAACACGGACCGTATGACATGACTAGTGCTAGCGCCTACGTTACCACAGCTTGGGCAAACCGACCGCAGACATGACAGCGTGGTATACTACCAGTGCCGTTAGCAGAGAGTAAATAACACCAAAACTTGTCCTAATCAGGCGCGGGACGTAAGAGGTCTGGATGTTGCTGCAGCACGAGTGATCTTCTACATGTTATCGGTCGCAGTGGGCCGGGAGCACCCGGCTGTTTCCCCCGCGGGGGACTCCTAGGGAATACACTTTCGAGTTGGCACGCGTTGGCGCTTCGCCAATAACCAAAAAATTAAAACGACTTAGAAATCGAGATAAGCGTTTTACAAGCAAGATCCGCTATTTTCGGATAATTTAAACTTATAACAATATACACTAATCCAGAGAGCTTTTTTGCCCTTTTTGCCCTTCTTTAAAGCCCATAAATGACTTTCCCAAACGGGAACGTAATTTGACTTTCCGCACTTTTTTCGGGTACGAATTAGCAGTATTTTAAAAGCTCCTCCAAAGCCCCAGCTAACGTATGGTGAGAGCCGTTTCTTCATACGTGATGTAGCCATGGAAGTACATACTTACTCGCAAACAAATCAAATAATGGAGATTAGAGCACATTCTCGATCTTTTCGTTGTGCTGGCTGGCAACTGCCGACTTCACTAAACCACCTGGTGAGTCCTTTCTGGCTGCTTACGACAGCTTCCCGCTATACCCCACACCCTCACGCACCACATATAGTGAGCGAGGCTCATTTTCGCGGGCTGTGGTTGCTTGTGAGGAGATGTAGCTGTCCTCCAGTTAAGTGCAAACGTTCAGTTGGGAGTTATTGTTTTGTCTCACCTGGTTGCTTCGAAACATTTCGACCAATGAAGCACCCCAAAGTCAAGGTGGAGGCCTACGTGGAAAACGTGTGGACAGCCAATCGTAATAGAATAACGAGCTGCTGTTGATGCAACACCAAAAAGTCTCACCCTCTCTCTGCTAGACACAAACCAGCTGAAGGTCGAAATGCTGCGTGTTAAATATTCGGCGTAATTGACTGCACCAAATATTTATCTGGAGATTACAGAGAGCCGGAATCCCGGGAATGGGGAGTGGTTTGAGATCCTCAGCGGCTGGAACCATGCCAACAATTTGAACAGGATCCGTCCTGGGGGATGATGACACTATAATAGGATAGAAACAACAATAGGGTGAAGGTTGTTTGATGAACACTACTGGTATTTCATCGTACGATGACAGACATATTGAAGTGGCAACGATGGTTTGATCTACTGAAGACGATGATCGTATGGGTTGCGACAGCAAATGACGATAACAACTTATTGGGGTTTTTCACAAACCTTCGGAGGCGTTCTAATAAAGGTTTAGTCTGATGGCCTCTGGAGAGGATATGGATTATAGATCTAGCTCCCTCTCCTTTGCTACGTTCTCATTTACAACGAATGTATATAATATCATCCGTCAGGCTATCCATACTTGGAACATACGGGCACACCAGTTGTTCCCGACTTCTAGAACCAGAGAATCGTCAAGGATGTCCCTAATTGGGTCAACTCGCGACTAGCCCAAACCAAGGATAAAGAAAATAGGGTTTTCCACGGGACATGACCCGACCCGCGGGTCGGATCAGGAGGTTTTCAAAGCCTCACGGGTCGGTTCGGGTGGGATCAAGCCGCTTTCCAATCTCACGGGTCAGATTAGTTCAAGATGTTTTGAAATCTCACGGGTCGGGTCGGGTCGGGTCGGGTCGGGTCGGGTCGGGTCGGGTCGGGTCGGGTCGG
>JAYJMJ010122042.1:0-45982 GCA_036873875.1 Laminaria ephemera | reverse complement strand
ATTCGCACCTGCCGGCCCGATGACTTCAGGCCTTCCCAACTCAGAAAAAGCCATCGCGCGGCAAAAATTTGCACAGGGTAAGATCAGTCGCAAAGAGCTGATGAAATCGGAGTGCGCCTCCTACCATGGACCCGGCACTTGCACCTTCTATGGCACTGCTAACAGTAACCAAATGCTTATGGAGGTACTGGGATTGCATCTGCCCGGCAGCGCATTCATCAACCCGGGCGCTGACATACGCGACATGCTAACCGCAGAGGCCACCAAAAGAGCGCTGGAAATAAGCGGAGTTGGCGCCGAGTACACACCAGTATCAGAATTAGTGACCGCAGAGTCTATCTGTAACGCCATCGTTGGCCTGCTGGCCACTGGCGGTTCGACCAATCACACCATTCATCTGATAGCTATTGCACGATGTGCGGGACTGATCGTCGACTGGACAGACTTCAGTGAACTGTCAGCTGCTGTACCAACCCTGACCCGGATTTATCCGAACGGCTCAGCAGACGTGAATCAATTTCACGCGGCGGGCGGAATGTCTGCGGTGATCGGTCAGCTCCTGCAAAAAGGCTTGCTGCACAACGATGTAAAAACGGTTGCCGGTGAAGGACTTGAACGCTATTGCAGCGAACCGAAAATCCACGATGGCGCCGTCAAGTGGAACCCCACCGACAGCAAATCGTCCGACGAAACAATAATCGCAGACATCAACAAACCATTTGACGAAAATGGCGGAATCGCTTTGCTACAAGGCAATCTTGGTCGTGCAGTGATTAAATCCTCAGCAGTCAAACCGGAACAGCGAATCGTCGAGGCACCAGCACGGGTATTTACCAGTCAGTCTGAATTCCTGCAGGCATTTGACGCCGATGAACTAAACCACGATATGGTCGCCGTAGTAATTAACCAGGGACCAAGCGCTAACGGTATGCCCGAACTGCACAAACTGACCCCTTCACTGGGCATTCTGCAAGACGCAGGATTCAAAGTCGCACTGGTGACCGACGGACGTATGTCAGGGGCTTCAGGCAAAGTGCCGGCAGCTATCCATGTTTCACCCGAGTGCCTGCACGGAGGTGCATTATCTCTGGTGCGCGATGGTGACATGATCAAACTTGATGCGATCAACGGCAGCCTGAACGCCATGGTCGATCCCGACATCTGGAAGAACCGCAGCCCCACTGATGTCGAATCCTCATCCGAACTTGATGGCGGTCGACACCTCTTTGATAATATGCGCCAATCAATAAGCTCGGCCGAAACCGGCGCACTCACTTTGTTTAACCCGGAAATTTAATAGCCATGACTATTCGCGACATCATGCAAATTGCGCCAGTCATACCAGTGCTGGTCATTGAAGACGTCGACATTGCTGTCGATTTAGCACAAGCCCTTGCCAAAGGCGGCCTTAAAGCACTGGAAATAACCTTAAGAACAGACGCCGCATTCGACGCCATTGACGCGATCAAATCAACCGTCAACGATGTCTATGTCGGGGTTGGCACCGTTAACACACCCGAGCAGGTTAAGCAGTGCAAAGCACACAACGTCGATTTCATGGTGAGCCCCGGTTTGCACGAACCATTATTGGTGGCAGCCCGCACAAGCGGCATTCCGTACCTGCCTGGCATCTCAACAGCTAGTGATGCGTTAGTCGCGATCAACGCCGGACTGGATTCGTTGAAATTTTTCCCTGCGGTTCCCAGTGGCGGCGTACCGATGCTTAAAGCATTGAACGGGCCCTACGGTGATCTTCAGTTCTGCCCGACAGGCGGCGTGGGTGCCAGCAATGCGCAGGAGTTTCTATCTCTGAATAACGTTACTTGTGTTGGCGGTTCCTGGGTAGCTCCGTCCAGCCTGATCAACAGCAAGGATTGGAATGCCATTACCCGACTAGCGAAAAGTGCAAGCGAGTTGAAAAGCTAACAGGTTGCGCGGTAACTCTAACGCAGCAAGGGCACCCGTCACCTATTTACCGCCTGCCAGATCTCCGTAACCGCGTATTTTACGGACTGTTGTACCGCTTGCCATGATCGTGAGAACGATCGTAGCGGCTATCAAAAACAGCATCAACACAACAATGGCGTGCGCTATTCGCCAGCTACTTCGACCAATCAGCCGAACTGCCAAACCAGGTTTTATGCGCCGTCGCCTGAGCCTTGTAGCTGCGCGCCTGATGGACCGAATGTGTCTTGCGACCTTACTGGCCATACTGTACTGCCCTTACTCGCTTTCGCGGCACACTAACGGCCATCAATCAACAAACTTTAAAACTATCAACCGGGAATACATAGCTCTTATCACATTTGTTTACGTGATAACCGCAATGCTTTGTCCTATCAGTAGTAATTACCATACACATATCCATAACCCAACAATCTATTGTTGCGCAAAAGTCACTGATTTATTGGCAAAAAACAAATAACTACACTATAGAACTTATTAATGCGCAGAAATTAACGGCCGAAGTATCTAGCAGGGATCAATAAAAGACGCAGTTCGACGTACGTTGAGAAATTGAATGAAGTCAAAAATTGAAGAAGCACAAAGCACCTGTGACGGTCTACACCGTCTTTTAAGAAGGATGCACGGCGCTGCAGTCGATTTGGATAAAGGCGGCGAAAGTGCACACGAACTTTTGGCCCTGCTGGCCAGTACAACTGACTGCGTTAGTAATCTGAGTTTACAGCTTAAAACACTCGATCACGGATCGGGGGCTCCCTCGAATGTCGCACCAATAAACAAAGCCAGCCACACTGCCGCGGAACCGGCAAGCCAGACAACTACAAACGAAAACGAACCCCTTCAACAGCGTGCCGCTGCAGCCAGATACTAAAGCGCTGCTACCGCGCAATCCTGGATCTTCATTCCAACTTACCCGATGGCGCAGAGAGCCATTGGTTAAATTGATCGGGTAACGCTGTTAGCTCGCCGTGTGTGGCTAAGTCGTTTTCTGATGCGTAGTCTGCAATAAATTGTATTCGATCCAAATCTAAAGGATGCGTAGAGAAAAACGTATCCAGCTTTTTTTGCTCAGCTTCCCCGCGTTGACTCATGAATAGCTCAAACAAGTCGTCTGCACCACTGACATGCCCGTAAATTTTATCTACAGCTCTTAGTCCTTTTTCATCAGCACTGGTTTCCATTCCTCTTGAAAAGCGCATTGAACTCAACTGATTGGCAAAATTAAATATCGGACTGTCAAACGTGGTGTCGCCTGGGAAAACCGCCATTCCCACTGCTACTGCCAATCCACTGCCTATCCCTTTGGCCGTGTGACGCAATTGCACGTGCGCAAACTCATGCGCCATCAACATAGTCAATGCATTCTCATGCGGCAGTTGTTTTAGCAAACCATTAAAAAGATAAACATGCCCACCGATCGTAGCATAAGCATTAACCGTGTTATCCGGGCTATAGTGAAGGCTGATAGACATAGGTTCTTCAATCTCCAAAGCGGCTTGCACCCTGCCACCCAGCTCATGAAGGTATTCTTCCAGAGGTGTATCAACAATGCTTTGCTCAAACGGTGAGTCTTGTCCCGCCTCAATCATTGCGGTATCAACTTTTTCCGCCACCCAGCGCTCTACTTTAAACGGTACAAATCCACCTAATTGCCCGCCGGCATAATTTAATAACACGCCAACACAAATCAGCGCGACCACCGCAAAGAAGGAAAGACGCAAAAATTCTTTAAAGGGATGGCGCCCGGGGGTATTAATGCCATCAGATGGCAATCTATTTTTATACTCCATGAATTAGCGCTTCCATCACTCTCTATTTATATTCAGACAACAGCTGGTGCCTGGTTTTCAATTGGTGTAAGTGCTGTACCGTAGGCCAGAACTTCAATCGTCGTGACACGCCCGCCAATTCGTGAGGTTTCGTATTTCACATTAAACACCATTGTCGCATTATGTTTGACAGCCTCTTCTTTCAGACGCAGTAGCGCCTCACGTCGGCCGCGATCAAGCAATGGTTCAAAAGCCCTGACTCTACCGCCGAATATATTCACAAGGCTTGCTACAAAAGACTTGAAGTAGTCGCTGGCCACAACCACATTGCCCGCCACCAGTTGCTGATGGTATTGATTGTCAGCAGGAAGATGCCTGGTCGCAATGGCAGGCATTTCTGCATACTCACTTTCACGTTTTTTTATTGACCGGTAATGACGTTGCTCATTGAACTGCCCAAAGCCGTAACCGATTACGAGCATAAAAACAAAAATTCCAATATCAATCATTATCGGTGGCCAGACGAACCGCAGACCCGTAGACAAATATTTCGGCGGCTCCAGCGGCAATACTGGAGGTCGAGAACCTGACGTTTAACACAGCGTTAGCGCCCACCGATTCCGCCTGCTTAATCATCCGATCCACGGCTTCTTCCCGGGATTCATGCAGTAGCTCGGTGTATCCCAGCAACTCTCCGCCAAAGATACTCTTGATACCGGCCATAAAATCACGACCAGCATGCTTGGATCGAACTGAGCTGCCCTGGACCAGAGCGATGTGGCTTTCGATGGTTCTGGTGGGCAGATATTCCAGGCTGGTTATTATCATTAATACACTCGACACAAATTAAGATGGAAACCACATCGTAAAGCGAAACGAACACTCTCAGCAAGCAAATTCCGGTAACATGTTTTTTGTAAGTACCATGGATCAAATGTTGCGCTATGCCGATACATACAACCAGAAACCTCGCTTAACCGCAGCCAATTTATGAGCTACCCGATTCCGGATAACACTGCACGCTATGAGCACCTGGTTAAAAAAAGCAGATTCATCGCCGTTACCGGATACTCGGCCGATCAAGATCAGGTACGATCGTTCATTGCTACCATAGCGAAAGAATTTCCTGACGCGCGGCACTTATGCCATGCCTTTATAATCGGCAAACCCGGCATCGGCACAGCCAGCAGCAATGACGACGGAGAGCCAGCCGGCACCGCCGGAAAGCCCATTCTTAATGTTCTTCAACACAGCGGCATTGGCGACATCATCACCGTGGTGGTTCGATACTTTGGCGGTATAAAACTAGGAGCTGGCGGGCTGGTACGGGCCTATTCAAATGCCGCAGCAGGAAGCCTGAAACTGATCAGCACGAAAGTTGAAGAACGCTTTATTGATTTGGAAATTGCCGTTGATTTCAGCGCCGAAAACCAGGTTAGACAACTTTTGTCTAAAGCGGGGGCACGGGAAGTAAAGCCTGTGTATGGTGAAAAACTACAATTGAGTTGTAAGCTCCCCGAACAGACCACCGCCAGCACGATTGAACAACTTAATAACATCACACGCGGGAAGATTCTATACTTAGTCGATCCAACGCTGTAAGCATTCACTCTCACTGTCCCGAATAGCCAATGACTACTATCTACCTTATCCGCCACGGCCAGGCATCCGCCGGCGCAGCAAACTACGATGTTCTATCACCCATCGGAAGACAACAGGCTGCAATTTTAGGCGATCATTTACGTAGCATTGACGTGAAATTCGATGGTATATACAGCGGCACTCTTGAACGCCAGATCGATACCGCAACAATCGCCACAGGAATCAGCACAGAAGAACTACGCGCAAAACACCATTTCAACGAATATAACCATAGCGAGATATTCAGCCACTATTTACCGAAGCTGGCAAAGGAAAACTCGATAATGGCAGAAGCCGCAGAAGCGGGGCCAAACACCTTAATGACCTTGCAGGTGTTTACTGAATTGATGAACGCCTGGACCCGGGATGATTCTGACCAAAGCCTGCCCATCGAAAGCTGGCCCGATTTCAAAGACCGCATCATCAAAGGACTTCAGGAGATTACTTCCGCTCATGACAACAGCGACAAAATCGCCATTTTTACGTCAGGGGGTGTGATCTGTACGATTCTACAGTCGGTGTTTAACACCCCTCCCGCTCTGACATTCGAGATGAACTGGGGAATTAACAACGCCAGTATCTCCAGAGTGAAGCTAAAGAATGAAAGAATACATCTGCGAGAGTACAACAACACCGCGCACCTGGCACTACTGCAAGACCGGTCACTGATCACCCAGATCTAGTCAACGCCCTAACCTGAATTCGCTTGCACTGTTCAATGGCCAGAACACACCACCGATAAAAAGCCTGTTCCGGCAATGCCGGAACAGGCTTTCACCCGAATCTTTGCTACCAGGGAACCGGTACTATGGCGGACCTATATCGGGCCTATGTCGGACCTATATCGGGTCAGGGAAAAGCACTATCTTAGGCGATGGCGTGGTGCCGTTGTGGACATCAGCAAATGCGCTGGCCCCGGCTGACAACGGCCGCTCTTCGATCCACTCAAGCTTGCCAAGCTTTCCGTCATAAATAGCCCGGATCGCTGCCTGCAGGTCTGCCACGGTATAACAATAATTTCCGATAAAGGTCACCTCCTGCAAGGTCAACCGTCGTGTATCAAGGCCATCTGCCTGATCCTGCAATCCAGCATGGCAAATTACCCCGCCTGCCCTGACCAGTCGGCTGCAGGCCTCACGTGTTCTGCCACTGCCGACCGCATCGATAACAATATCAAACGAACCGGCCTCAGGCTCGCTGCCGAGCGGATCATAAACGTGGCCGAAATTATGTTTCTCTGCCGTATCGCGACGCAAAGCGTTGGTATCCCCAAGATAGACATCGCTACATCCTTTGCTCTGCAACACCAACGCGGCAAGCACACCAATAGCACCCGCTCCGATGACCAGGGCTCGGGCTTCGGAAACAGGGCGGCTTAACACGCGCTCTGCCATCAAAACGCAGTGCAAACTCACCGCAGCGGGCTCGGTCAGGCTGGCGTGGGTAGTATTCATATCAGCGGGCATTTGCAGGATATTGGACTCTGGCACGACGATTTGCTGCGCAAAAGCACCAGCCAGTCTCATCCCGACAAGCTCCCGGTCGGCGCATAAGTTGCTGCGTCCACTCAAGCAATCAATGCAGCTTCCACAAGTGATCAAAGGATTGACGATCACGCGTTCACCGCTGCGCGCACCGTTTTGCACGACCCCGGTCGCCTCGTGACCGAGGATCAACGGTGGTACACGCCGGGCATCCAGTCCGTGATAGGCGTGCATATCTGAACCGCACAGGCCACATGCATCGATGTTCAGCAGAACTTGTTGCTCTTGCGGGTCACCTGGAGCCGGCTCGTCCCGATATTCAACTTCCTGAGTACCTGTATAAACTAGTGCTTTCATGAATTCTCTTATGGTGCGCTCAGCTCGTCACACGGTGGCGATACTTTAATTTGTAACACATTATAAACGTGAGTTATTACTCACAAATTGTCGGAGATATCAGAACCGCGTAGGACATTGGCTAAGTAATTGCGCATTGACAGTACTAAGTGTCAATTTCAGCCGACGGAATAAACATGCGTCTAATACCTGCAGTAATCCTCTGCGCCTTGCTTGGCGTAGTGTATTGGGTTGGTGCCACATTGTTCACCGACCGTATCGAGAACGATATAACGGAGCGATCAACTGAGGCCATTACCCAATTTAAACCCGATGTCGATATTGAGGTCGACGGTCGGGATGTTACGTTAACCGGCCTTGTAAATACAGAGGACCAACGTGATGAAGCAAAAGATGTAGTCGACTCTGTGTGGGGTGTACGCGCTTCCCAGAACCTTCTAGCCGTCCGTAAACCGTACGATTTTCACGCTACTCATACTGAACCCGATGGCGTGACAATGTCGGGTCGGGTGGACAGCCAGGGCGCGCTTGATCACATGGCAACTGCCATATCACCTGTACAGCCATTGGGCTCGGTTGCCACCAATTCCCGTCCACTTATCAATAGCGGCCAGAAGCTGGCCCTGGGCGCAGGCGCTTTGTTACTACTGAACAACGGTGATCTGAAAATTGATGAAGACCAGCTCCGCCTGACCGGGGATGCGGAAGATGAAACGATTAAAAACAAAATCGAATCTGATCTGAAAGCGAATCAAGCCCTCATCGATCCACTCGTCGTATCTACAGACATCACTGTAGTCAACAACATGACACAAGCTTGCAGATCATTGCTTGATTCGGTAGTTGATCAGGATACGGTCTTGTTTGACGTTGACCGCGCTGTGGTTAGCGAACGCTATAACAGCAGCCTTACTGCATGGGGAGGTGTACTACAGGAATGCCCCGGAATTGTGCTTCTTGAAGCACACGCAGATCAGGATGGCAGCGAAGACTACAATCAGAATCTCAGCCTAAGACGAGCCGACGCAGTAGCACAACAACTGATCAACATCAGTGGCATGGCAGACCGGCTTCAAACATTCTCTTTCGGTGAGACTCGACCAATCGCGTCTAACGAGACGGTTCACGACAAGTCCTATAACAGACGCGTCGACCTTGAATACGTCCACCCGCAAAACAGTTCAATTACTTCAATACAACAACCAATTATCAGCTCTCAGAGCGCGGAGTAGAAATGCTATATTTAATCACTCAGGTATTGCTAATCCTCCTGATTGCAACTTTTCTCGGTTTTCTATTGGGCTGGATTCTTCGAAAAATAAAAGCCTCCAGGGTAGAAGAAGCACTCAAAACCCGGTTGCATCAGTCAGAAGAAACGATCAAGCCAATAAAACATGCGCTTTCACAGGCACAAGGTGAGGTAGAAGGTCGGGATAAGAGCATTTCCAAGCTCCAGGTAAAGTTGGCGGACCTCGATGGTGAGCTTCCTCCGATCAAGGCAGAGCTGGCCAGACTAACAAGTACACTCGGCGACAAAAACGCCGATGTCGAAGGGCTGAAAAAGCAGGTCGGCGAAAAAGACGGGATGCTGCAAAAGCTAAATAACGATCTGAACCACGAAAAAGCATCTGTACGACAGGTAGATCAGGCACTTGCAGATGCGCACGGAAAACGATCTGAGCTGGAGCAACGACTTGCCGAGATGCGAGTTAGATTGGATAACAACAATCAGGCAACAGAGCGTGCCAAGGCCGACAGCGCAAACCTGCAACGTGAAATTAATTCTCTACAGATTTCACTCAACGATTCACTGCATAAGAAAGATGCACAAATCGCCAACTTAAGTCACAACCTTGAACAGGAAACCAAGGATCACAGCAAGGTGGCATCTGCACTAACAGAAGCAGAAGCAGAACGTGCGAAATCGCTTGATAAGATTGAAGCCCTGAAGCAGGAACTACAATCGAAAATAACCGATCAAAAGCTGTCTGAGCAGAAAAACGAAGCGCTACAACGCGAGATTGATGCGCTGCAGGCACAGTTGAGTCGACTTCAGCAGACCCATGATCAGAAAGTAACAGAGCTTGAAAAAGCACTTGCTGCAAGACAACAACTATCAGATCAAGCCAACGTAACCTTGACTGAAAATGCAGGCGCAATCGCAAAATCAGACGCAGAAATTAACCGGCTTAAAGACAAACTTGCCGAGGCGACTACAAGCGGTAACAACAGTCAGTCCGGTCAGGAAACACTAAAAAAACAACTGGCTGAACTACAAAAAGAAGCGGCAGTAACAAAAGACGCCGCTGACAAGCAATCTGCCCAGCTTGAAAAAGATCTGGATCAACAGAAAGCAACAGTCGCAGCACTCGAAAAAGAGCTGTCTAATAGCGAAAAGCAGCAAGCTTCATTTGCCGCCGACAAAGATAACGCACAAGCCAGGCTTGCGGCCAACCTGGATGCTGCCGGAAAATCTGAAAAAGACCAGTCACGTCTTGAAAACAAGATTGGATTGCTCGAAGCGAAGATCAAGGCACAGGACAAAGAATCGCAAGCACGCGTTACAGACCTTGAAAAGCAACTTGCCTCCTCCGACAAAAACGTCACCGCAGGTGCGCAACGTCAAAAAGAGCTTGAAGACAAAATCCATGGCCTGAAAGATGAGCTCAACGGAAAGATAACGGATGTAAAACTTGCCGCTACTCAACGTGAAGGTTTAAAGAAAGACATCACTTCACTTGAAGAAGAAGTCGCCGCACTTAACGACGAAGCGAGATCTCTGCAAAAAGATCTGGAACAGTCCAAAGACGAGCACCACAAAAAAGTCGCCGAGCTTAAGTCTGCACTGGCAGAGAAAGAAGCTCGAGCAGCAGACGGTGGCCTGGCGTTCAAAAAGCTGGCTGAACTTAAGCAAGAACAGAAAGAGAACGAAAAATCACAGCTTTTCGCAATGAAGAAAGCCGAGCAGCAAATTGCTGATAAGGAACGCTTACTGAGCAAGCAGGACAGCGAACTGGCCGCACTCAAGGCAGAGTCAAAACGACTGGCTGATGAAAAAGCAAATGCTGCCCAACAAAACAAAACGATCAGCGCCAAGGTAGATGCGCTAAATGCACAGTTGCAAAACCACGCTGCAACCCAGTCAGATGCAAAACAGAAAGCCAGTGCACTTGCTGCAGCGGAGAAACACGCCGCCGAGCTGGAGCGGAAAAACACCGCACTGAACAAAGATCTGCAAGCATTGAAGGACAACGCAAACGATCTCAACACCACGGCAAAAGTTACCTCGGCAGAAAAAGCCAGCATGGAACGCGAGCTCCAGGCATTGAAAGACAAACTATCTGCTGAGTTAAACAACGCCAACCTCGCCGCTGAAAAGCTCCGGGCAGAGAACGCTGCGCTGAATCAGAAACTTGCAGCTGAGAAAGACCGAATAGACGCTCTGAAGCAACAGCAACAAGCCCAGGCGACTGAACTGCAGCTTGCTAAAGGTGATCAGGCGAAAGCGCAGTCTAATGCTTCTGGTGAACTAAGAAGTGCAAAAGCCGCGATGGCCACTGCAGAAAAGCGTGTGGCGGAGCTTGAGCGTGATAATAAATCGCTCGACAATGACCTCTCTAAGCTAAAAGACCAGACCAGCGACCTTAAGACCACAGCAAAGGTCGAAGCGACCGACAAGGCGGCACTGGCCCGCGAACTCGACGCACTGAAAAACGACCTGGACAAATCGGACGACGCCACTGGAAAACAGATCGGAGCACTCAAGGAAGATCTGGCCGCCCAAAAGAAAGCCGCTGCCCGTGCTGAAAAGATGGCCAAGAAATACCGCGATTCCCTGGCAACACTCAAAGCGAAGAAAGACAGCACTACTGGCGCTGACAGCAAACGAATCGCAGAGCTGGACAAGCAACTCAATGCTGAGAGCACCGATAAGAAGCGTCTTGAAGCAGAACTGAAAGGCACTGAAAAAGACCTTGCAGCCGCCATGGCGGACATCAAGGAGTTGAAAGCTGACGGTAAGCACGTAACAGCCAATGCAAAGCGTTTGGAGAAAGAATCAGACAAGCTTGATCAAGCTTACAAGTCCCTTAAGAAGGACCTGGAAAAATCTGCCGACGCTGCACAACAATATCGTGATGATGCAAAGACTGCTAACAGAGAAAACCAGGAACTGAAAAACAAACTCAATGACCGCGAAAAAGAATTGAGTTCACTGACCGGCAAACTGCCAGCACTTGAGTCAGAGCTGCGAGGCAAAGAGAAGAATGAGTCACGCCTTGAGAACGAAATCGCTGCACTGAAAGGAAAACTCACTTCCGTCAACGACAAAATCGACGGTTTGAACTCTGATCTGGCCTCAAGTGATGCAGCTAACGCTAACTTGCAGGGTGATACAGCATCAATGCAGGCACAGCTGGCTGACTATCAAGTTCAGGAAAGCGATTTGCTGGAACGAATTCGACTGATGGAATCTCAACTGGCCACGGCACGTAAAGACGCCAGCAAGAACCTGATGTCTCGAATACTTGAGCTGGAAGCAATGCTAACTGCAGAGCGACGCAAGGTTGAAGAGTTCCACATTATGCCAGCAGTTTCAGAAGTATCGAAAAGCTCAACCAGCATCAAAACGGTGGCGGCTAACTCTGACATAAGAAAGAAAAAGAAAACCGGTTAATCATCGATTTTCTTAACAACTCAAAAGCCGCTCAACCGAGCGGCTTTTTTTATCCTCGTGTACTTTTAAGCAATGCGGATGCAGTACTGACCGGTTCATAAACTAACTCACCACCTGCCCCGGAATTAAGCTCTGCCGCATTGGCCTCGTCAGTGTCGATGTGCATTTCAAGTTTATATTTTTCACTAACACGAATCAGCACATCGCCGAAAGCAAGATCACGGGGACCACCAGTGATCGCAACTTCAACTACGTCTCTATCCTTGACAGAGAAGTGAGCAGCATCATCCGGATGCATATGAATGTGCCTGCGCGCGCAAATCAGCCCTTCTTTTAAATGTACCGTTCCAGCCGGACCTTCCAGTATAATGGGTGCTGACTCCACAATCTGACCCGAATCTCTGATAGGCGCATCAACACCCAGACGGAACTCATCAGTGCGAGCAATCTCGACCTGATCCACGGTTCTCAACGGTCCCAGCAATCTCACTCCATCAATTCTATTTCGCGGGCCAATAAGATTTACTTTTTCTTCACACGCGTACTGCCCGGGCTGCGAGATATCTTTGTATTTTGTAGGAGTTGCACCAACACCAAACAACGCTTCAAAGGTCTGCTGCGTCAAATGCAGGTGTCGTGCGCTCACCGCCACAGGAATTGTTTTTTGCGCTGAGATCAAATTACCCTGACTGGCAATACGCTTTGTTTGCCTTGCTATCATGAGTTCTTCATCGGTTTTAACAACCAGCACTTGCACACGCGAATTGTCTTCCGAAATCACTACAGCATTATTTTCGTGTGACAGGGCGACACTGGTATTTCGATCTTCGTTGAGGCGAAGACCCAGGAATTCAAGACGCTGTAATATTCGACGGCGCATGGTCGCGCTGTTTTCACCGATCCCACCCGTGAAAACCACGGCGTCAATACCGCCCATCACCGCTGCGTATGCACCGATGTATTTTCGGGCCCGATGGGCAAAAATATTAATGGCTGAACGCGCTCGATCATTGCCCTGCTCTGCCGCCTCTTCTATCTCCCGTAAATCGTTGCTGACTCCGGACAATCCGGCAAGCCCGCTTAGTCGATTGAGTTGTTCATCAAGTTGATCGACATCGAAATCACCACTTCTCAACAGTGACAACACCGCACCGGCATCTATGTCACCGGATCGTGTACCCATCACTAACCCTTCCAGCGGTGTCATACCCATACTGGTCTCGGTGGAGTGGCCAAACTCTACCGCGCAGGCACTGGCACCATTGCCCAGGTGCAGGGTGACTGTTCGGAGTTCGTCGATTGGCCTTTGCAGTGTCGTTGCGGCGATCTCTGCAACGTACTGATGGGAAGTACCGTGGAACCCGAAACGACGTATACGATATTTGTCAGCCACCGCCGGATCAATCGCGTAATTGCGAGCCCGCGAAGGCATACGCACATGGAATGCGGTATCAAATACCGCTACATGCGGCTTGTCCGGCCATTGCGCCGTGGCAATCCGTATCCCCAGCAAGTTGAACGGATTATGCAGAGGTGCATCGACAGAGTGGGCATCTATTTCATCGATTACCTCATCAGTGATGAGCTCCGCCTCGATGAACCGTTCTCCACCATGCACGACCCGGTGTCCGACGGCATCAAAGCTAACATCCCTGACAAGATTAACCAGCTCGTCCAGGGCCTGCTGATGAGTCATGCCACTGGTTCCTGGCTGCACCAGATTCTGATATTTTCCAGTAAGCAGTCTCTCGCCGGTTTGCAGGTTTATGACCTGATATTTGAGACTTGAAGATCCGCTGTTGATCACCAGTACTTGCATAGTTGAATCGCCGGTTCAAAAACACAAATGGTACACGGTTTAATTTAGCAACACCTACTAACCAGGTGTACAGCAAAAAAAAGGCGGCCACATGGCCGCCTCTTGGAAAACAACATACTTACTAACGTGGAATCGTTAGTCGGTAGCTGCCAGTGGTGCGTCACTGCCCCACAGACCGTATTGCAGGGAACCATTGTGAATTACATACAATCCACCATCTGATCCGATAACCGCACGATCATTTTCCAATGTAACCGGAGAATAACTATGGCCGGATGCACTACTCTCGAATGTCCAGTCCGGCACGTCAACAAATGCGGTTGCGCCAACATCAATTTCCATCGTCATCACGTTGTTGGACGTCCACTCTGCCCACGCCGACGGTCCGGTTCCATATTTCTCACCGTCGTGCAACGACAGCGGTATAGCCATACGTGCATTTCGACTTGCTGTCTGTGGCAACCACGCAAACGAGTGGTGCTGAGTCAACGCCGGAGATTCCGTACCACGCTCACCGATCACTTTACTGTCAGCTACAAACGGATTCGATGAATCCGAAACATCAAACAGTGCCAGCTTCACGCCCTGGTAGAACGCTCCACGACCATCACCCCAGCCGGTACCATCGGCAGCAATGGCGTCTTTACCAAGACCCAGCAATAACGTGTCACTGACAGGATGCAAGTAATCAGAGTAACCCGGAAGCTCTAACTCACCGGCAATTGATGGATCATAGGGATCAGATACATCCAGAACATAAAGTGGATCAGTGATTCTGAATGTCACCAGGTATGCTCGATCGCCGATAAACCGGCTGGCGTATAAATTCTCGCCGGGCTTACCAATCGGATCGGGGCGGTTTTCGTTCGGGAGCGTTGAGATAACGTTCATGCTTGCACCGCTACCTTCTGCCAGAATGTTCAATATCACCGGCGATTCGCTGTTGTCATCACCAAAAGTCACAACACGAAGGTTGTTGTCTTTTTCACTCATTCGGAATGGTTTTCGATCCGGATACCATCCAAGATGACCATTCACTGAGCCTGATCCCTTGAACTCGGTAGTGCCATTGCTGTTAAATCCAAACTTATGAATTTCAGTGGTTATTTGCGGCGGATAATAACTAACCAGTGAACGACCAACGCTATCAGTACTAACGTTATAGTTATACTCAGTGGTAGCGAGATATAAGGCGTTCTGCGAAACATACATCGTTTCAGAATCACCGACAAAACAAGTGTTATTTATACTGGTGCTTTGATCATCCAGATTTATAGTGATGATCGAAACAACACTGGGGTTATAGTAAGGCGCTATCGATGTATTGCCTGAGCCGTCAGTGTCAGCAACACGGTCGCTTCTGTAACACTGATTGTTGCTTACCAAAGAACCGGTGGAAATCGTTCCGCCGTTATCAAGTGTATAGTTTGGCAGTAACGTCGCAATATCTGCTGATTCGATCAGTGTCTGATTTCGTGTGGCATCATCTACTGTGTACGGTGTAACAATTCCGTCCAGTTGAGGATGGTAGCGCGTCACCAGAATTAAACGATTACCAATTTTTCTGCTCGACACCAGCTGACCGTCAACATCAAGCGTTCGACCAATACTTAAATTGTTTTCGTCGCTCGCATCGATCCAGGTAACCCGGGTTTGCAGACCCGAAAAGTAAGACGCATTATCCCAATAGCCCCAATAGTTGAGGGAGCGACGCGACAGGAGCACCAAATCACGATCAGATCCGTTCTTGTGCAGGTACATACCTTCTGGTGTCTGGCTACCAAGGTCCAGCTTCAACCTTGATAAAGTCGCAGAGTTTTCTTTATCAAGACGGTAGGCACTCAAAGTCTCTTCAGGGGCTCCGCCAGGCGCAATGGTCAGCGCTTGATCGGTCGCAATCAGGCCGGGTTCGACCGGGAAGATTCCGTAATGCTGTGAAGACGGACGCTCAAGAGCAAACATGATGTTGCCATCAATTTTGACGCGGTCCGATTCATCAACTCCTGCCTCTTGCACATTAGTATCGCTAAACCGGCTCTCGCCACCGGTCCCGCCAGCAGAAGAGTCTGCTGCACTTTCTGCGAAATCAACGGTCGCGCTTACGGGTTGGCCGGTAAATGCAGATGTCGCGTTGGAGGTGTCTGTGTAATAACCCACCATGGATGATCGAATCAAAGCATCGGCATCATCGGCGGCGAGCTTTGGCACCACCGTTACCGGCGTCTCTGTACCGTTGCCGTTGTTGCCACCGTCACCGTTATCTGCCGGTGTGCCAGAGATACTCGAACCGCCATTACAGCCCGCCAGCGAAATTGCCGCGACGAGCGCTATCGGGCCGTAGAATCGTGTGAACTTAAAATCCGGTGTGTCCGTGATTTTTGTTTTAGATCGCGTCACTTTCATTTTCGCCTCTACTCCATTCATTGGATTGATTTTTATCAGGAAAACCCACTTGTGAATGCACAAAGCATTCTTACTGAGTTAATATTGTGGGATATTTATCCCAAATATATACTAATATTTCGACTCGTCAAGCCGAAACTTAATATTATGGGATCATTTTCCCAGATAAATTCACACTTACGTGTACAATACCCAAATGACCGATGGCAACCAGAGCACAATGAACAACACCCTGCGAAAGATTCTGCGCCCTCTGGTGCGCATGCTTTTGCGCAACGGTGTCGCCTACGCAGATTTCACCACTCTGGTGAGGCAGACCTTTGTCGATGTCGCCGGGGAAGACTTTGACCTGCCGGGAAGAAAACAATCGGTTTCCAGAATTTCGGTACTGACGGGAATAAACAGAAAGGAAGTTAAGCGGCTTCTTGAAACCCCTCATGACGCGCAATCCACCACCGAGAACAATCGCGCCGCCCGGGTCATTAGCGGATGGATGCGAGACAACAACTTCCATAACGATACGGGCACCCCATCGCCATTGTCATGGGGAAACACAGCTGCTCTAAATGGTTTTGAAGCTCTGGTAAAAAAGTACAGCGGCGATATGCCAGCCAGGTCGGTGCTAGACGAACTCATTAGAGTGGGTGCTGTGGAAATGAAGAAAGACAATCAGGTGTGCCTAACCTCAACCGGCTACGTTCCGGCAGCGAGTAACGAAGAACTTCTTAGATTATCGGGTGAAGGGGTCACTGACCTTTTGAATACCATTGATCATAACCTCAGCGATGATAAATCCCACACCCGCCTTCAATTGAGCGTTGCCTACGACGACGTACCAGCAGATGGTGTTGAAACGTTTCGCCACCTGAGCCGCGAGAAATCAATCGAACTGCTCACGGACCTGGATAGTTTTCTGGCCACACAGGATAGATCAGTAAGCCCTGCCATAGAGGGCGACGGAAGGTATAGAACAGGAATTGGAATCTATTATTTTGAAGAGTCCCTTGAAAGCACTGACGACGTGGATGGTGCCAGCGAATCACGGGAGTTGTATGAAAAAGAGGCTCCAAAGGCTAAAGGTGTAAAAAAATGAAGCAACTATTTTCGACCTTAACAAACTCGCTTCGATGGCTCGGTCAGGCCACTGCACTGATCATTTTCAGTAGCTGGCTGATGAGTTGCTCCGGCGGTATATCCGGCACCGGTGATGGCGGACCCATAGTTGTGGTCGATCCTGGAGAGGGTGGTCTCGGACATGAAGGGTCATCAACTGATGCAACAACACCAATCAATTCTCTATCTCCACCAGTTTTTAATCATCAGATTTTTCCGGAACGCCTGGTCGGACAGTTTAGCAATAGTCTGAATAACGCGGCTAATTTGCAGGGACTGCTACCAACTCTTGCAACGACTCCGGTAACGCAAAAAATCGGAATCATGTGGAGCATCGTTAATAAGCAAACGACACAAGCCCAGCTGGATATCGCAAACATCGAAGAAAGCCTGCTTGACGTAATTCAGCAATGTGATTCAACCGACCCGTGCAATTCGGTACCGGCAGTTTTTACCGCAAACCTGTCAACGGCTACGCTTTCGTTCCAACAATCGTTGCGACCTGAAAACACGGCGGCTATCGGTGATCAAAGTTCTTATAGTAGTGTCACCTATGCGGCAAATACTGCCGGGTATTTCGACCAGAGAATTCAGTATACAAACCAAAGCGGCACGACCACACGGATACTGTGGACTGACGACAATCAGCTGGTATCAGTTTTTTCAGAAAACAGTGAAGCGGTAATTCATACGCTCACCGATTTCAGAAATTTAACAACAACACTGCGCGCCGAAGACAAATTGACCGCAACGATTTTTAGTGCGGTTCTTGTTAACTCAAACACAGGTGAAACCACACTTGAAGCGGACTGGCATGGTACTGAACAACATTACGTACGGGCCAGCGCTACCGATACGACAATCCTGCTATATGCAATCCACCCGACAGATTTGACGGTCAGCAATAGTCGCGAAGCGTTCGATCTTTCATCTGGGGATTACACTATAGAGTCTTGCACAACAGCATGCACAAGCTGGGAAACACTGTCGAGCAGCGGAAACTCTTTAAGCACTCAATTGAACACATCAGAGCCTCTGCTTGCCGATTTTTCGGTAACCATAAGCTCTGACCTGCAGGTGAGTGTTCCGACTGAAACCAATGAATTTATCATTACATCAGGAGCAGTCATTGACCAGCCGGCTAGCGAATCCATGGTGTGTAGTGGACAGCGCGTCTTAACCAATCTTAGAAGCTATTGCTGGCAACCGTTGCCGCTAACAAATACACCGGTATTTTATGATGAATTACTAAATAACGGCAGCCTGGTATATCGGTTACTGACGGGGGCACAAGTTCAGTAGGAACAGCACAAGTTAGTGCACATGACCCTGGTAGCTAGTTCGCTACCAGGGTTAACATCTCTGACTAGTTGCGTATCTAATAACGCAATTTAGTATTACAACGGCGAAGCCGCCTGTTATCTAGCTGCAGTAGCTGGCACCAAGAATTTTACCGTTCTCTCGATCCTGCACAAAAACTGCGCAACCGGTGTTGGTTTGCAGCAGTGCAGGAACATCGATACTGGTGCTACCACCGCCACTGCGCCAATCAGCAATAGGTGTTAATTCACGCACTACATGATGATTTAGCATAGTCTTTCCGTGGTTCTCACCACGCACCACTTCAGTCACCTGCTCACGATCAAACACCGCCAGCCATACCAAGGCGTTCGCCTCATATTCACCGGCAATATTCACTTCAACTTTCTGTTTGTTTGCCTGGGCACTTAATTGCAGAGGTGGCACCTCAACCTTGAGTGCCTTGCGTACAGCACTACGTTTGCTGCCAACCTGTGCCGTTGATCCATTGACTATCATTTGCGGTGTATATACACCGCGATTACCTTTTAGTGGATACGTGTTGTACTGCCTCTGGCGCTTGGAAAACTCCGCTAACGAGAACGGGTCTTTCCAGGTGCCGGCTGCCCCGTAGTTAAGGTCGTCCCAATAATCTACGTGGAACTCCAGCGCCACTACATCAGGATTATTTTTTATTATTTCTGCCAGATGTTCATCAGCTGGCGGGCAGGAATAGCATCCCTGTGAAGTAAACAGCTCAACCAAAGGCGCACTACTCACAGAGCCCAAAGGAACCAACGATAATCCGGCGATAAATGATAAAATGACATGCTTCAAGACGGTTCTCCAATCAACTAAGGGCAAACTATGGCTAACGCAATACGCATTCACACTCCGGGCGGTGCTGACGCCCTGAAATATGAAACCTGTGACACTGGACAACCCGGCAGCGGAGAAGTTCGGCTGGAGCAACATGCTGTCGGGCTGAACTTTATCGATGTGTACCACCGCACAGGCTTATACCCGGTTGCAGACAAACCCTTTATACCGGGCCTGGAAGCCTCCGGAATTGTTGCAGAATTAGGCCCGGATGTAACTGAATTCTCGGTCGGGGATCGAATCGCTTACGCCGGCGTACCTATCGGTGCCTATTGTGATGAACGAATCATACCTGCCCATCGGCTCGTGAAACTGCCTGATGAAATCAGCTTCGAAACCGGCGCTGCCATGATGCTGCAGGGCATGACCGTGCAATACCTGATAAGAAGCACCTATAACGTTCAGCCCGGAGATACCGTTTTATTTCATGCCGCTGCGGGCGGGGTTGGCGCTATCGCATGCCAGTGGCTCAATCATCTTGGCGCAACGGTCATCGGCACGGTCGGCTCTGAAGAAAAAGCTAAACTCGCACAACAAAACGGTTGCCACCATACGATTCTCTACCGCGAAGAAAACCTGGTTGAGCGGGTCAAAGAAATTACCAAAGGGGCTGGCGTGCCAGTGGTTTATGATTCTGTTGGCAAAGACACCTACGAAGCATCTCTCGACTGTCTTGCACCGCTTGGCATGATGGTTAGTTTCGGCAGCGCTTCAGGACCGGTCGAGAGTGTCAGCCCTGCGATGCTCGCGAGTAAAGGATCACTCTTTTTCACACGCCCAACTTTAATGACTTATACGGCTAAAAGGGAGGATCTTCTGGCATCCGCCAATGACCTTATCGACGTAATTAGTTCAGGTGCGGTGAAAATATCAGTTGATCAAACGTATCATCTTAAAGATGCACAGCAGGCTCATGAAGATTTAGAATCAAGAAAAACAACTGGCTCGACTATCTTCACTGTCTGATTCAAATTAGTGCGACTTGAAAAAGCACACATGGATGTGTGCCATTCAACCACAGCTCCTGATTTTTCAGCCACCGGTTATTTCAAGATACTTTTCAGCAAACCGTTTACCTAGTTCCCGCAAGCCCACGGCAGAAAAGTGTGATCCGTATGGATCATCTTTGCGCTTAGGCAAGTCGGTGGCAGGCACACAGGCGGTCAATTGATCAGCGTCTGTATTCAGAGCCATTAACCTTCGGTTTACACCCAGGGCTCTGCGAGTCTCCCCACAAATAAAAACACTGTCGCTCCGCCCCCATGATTCACTGCGAAAATTTCTAATCAAAGCCTCCAGCTTTAACTTGTAGTAGTTTTTATACTCATAAGAATCTTTGGATGAAAATCCGGTTGCACCCGCATCCGACGTACCCTCGTATAGCCAGTCATTTTCGCCCTGCTGCCACAACACACCATCAACACTGTATTTGTGAGGAATAGCATTCAATGCCATCTCGACTTTATTCGACACAAAACGATAGAACGCAGAGTCTTTATCCCAATGCGCTATCCCCTTCCCGGGCGCAGACGCGACGATAAACGCCACCACCCTCGATGGATCAAGTTGTACTGCTGTTTTACCAAAATGCATTGCCAGGTTGTTGTAAGGCTCGTTGTCAGGATTTACCAGTGAGTGATTACCGGGGTGAGCGTGAACGTCCCACACATCATGCAGATCAGCAATCTTCCAACCTTTATCCGTGTAAGCAAACACACCGGCAACCGGCTTATCCAGCTGTGCGTCAAAGAGGGTGTGAGAACCCAGTAAATTTGATTGCCCGGTTATCAGAATCACATCGGTGATATCACTGATAACAACATCAACAGGACGTTGCTTTACCGCTACCACTGCGCAAGATTGACCGTTCTCCCACCCATATCCGTCGCCGTCGGGATCACTCCTGGTTTTGCAGGCAGGTAACAACGCTTTTACAGAGGGATCGGGTGTCAGGCACGAGCGCCCGTTTTCAAACCCGAAACCATCACCGTCCGGATCCGTTTGGTCAGATGCACAAGCAGGAAAAACCGGAAGGGAAATTGAATCGGCCTTCGGGTCAGCACTTGAACCCGGCACGATGCACGATTTGTTATTTTCCCATCCCCATCCGTCACCATCAGAATCAGAGTCGTATGCTGCACAGTAGGGAAAATCAGCGTGTGCGAATGGTGGGGTAAAAAAGTAAATACACAACAGTATAAAACTACACCGATCGGCAAGTCTGATCTTTAGCAACACGGGCTCCGCACACAATTAGTGAATACCTATATCTAGCTGGAATATTCAGGCTTTGTGTTGCGGTTGAGTTATGTTGCACAGATTAACTATCTGGCAGATTTGCGACTCTCGATTTCACCAGGCCGATTGCCAATCGGTCTGACCTGGCAAATCTATCTACGGCTGACGGGCAATCTGTAAGTACATTTCTGCGTAGTTCGCGCCAAGGGTGCGAAGGCTTTCAGCAGTAAAGTGCACCCGGGCTTCGTCATAAGTCTCTAGTCCCTCGCCCTCGACACAGGCAGTCCAGGAATCGCTGTTTCTGTTCAAGGCCATCAAACGGGCATTAATAGGCGATTGTGCTGTTTCTCCACAGATAAAGGGTTTGCCATGATCGAACCATGTTTCATTGCGAAAATTATCGATCAGCTGCCATAACTTATTGCTGTAGTAATTAGTATCTAACTCCAACCCTGCAAGGTCAGTGTCCAAAGAACCGGACTTGGCCCAGTCGGTCTCGCCCTGATGCCATAGAATTCCGTCGAATTGACTCTTGTGCGGCAGAGCGTTAAGAGCAGCCAACGCTTTGTTTCTTATTTTATTAAAGAAAAAGTTCTCTGGATCCCAATGACTAATGCCTTCTCCAGGCGCGGTCACCAATACAATGCCCACTACTCTGTCACTACGCATTGAGGCCACAGTTTTGCCAAAGTGAAAAGCGAAATTGTTGTGCGGATCGGTATCAATATGAGTGCGCGGGTGCCAACCCAGATCCCACACCTGTCGCAGGCTCGCAAGTTGCCAACCGTCTTCGGTGTAGGCATAGAATCGATCAACAGAGCTATCGAGTTGCTCATCAAATTCAGTCTGTGCGCCCAACGCATTTGATTGGCCGGTAACCAGCACCAGATCAGTGATCGATCCGGGGCCCGATAGCGCTGGAGCAACGGGCTGAGTAGTTTCCGTCACTTGAGTCGGTTCATTTCCGGTAGAGGCGGTTATCTCTCGCCCGTCAACGACCTCCGGGTTAAATCCGACGGCGGCATCATCGCTACTGCAAGCGCTTAGAAATAAAAGGCTCAAGCAAAAACTCAAACCTCGAAGCTGACCGCGGAACCCTAAACTCATCGACTTGACTCAACGTCTGGAACATTCGCCAGTGTGTCAAAAACTGGACGGTATGTCTGATAAACGCTTCAATTTTACAGAAAATTAACGACTTTTGACAATTAAAGCAAAATCTAAAAACCTACTATTTCCAGATATTTACGGGCATATCTTGATCCCAGGATCCGCAACGAATTTGCCGAAAAGTGAAGATTGTCACCAATTGTTTGCAGTCCGTTAGCGGTGGCACAAGCGGTATTAGGGTCTGAGTCGAAATTGAGCGCCGCAAGCTGCTGATTAACCGGGGAATTGTAAGTCTCACCGCAGACAAACGGCGCATTGTTTTTCACCCACGACTCGCTGCGAAAATTCGCGATCAACTGTCTGAGCTTGTTGCCATAGTAGGCAGTGTTGTAATAGTCCGATTCACCCTGGTGCCACAACATGGCATCTACCTGCTGTTTGTGGGGCAGTGCATTCAGGGCGCTGGTGACCTTTCTTTGAATGGTGCTATAAAACGACTGGCCTTTGTCCCAATGAGAGATTGGCTGTCCGGGAGCTGTCACCAGAATAAACCCTACAACGCGTTGTGAATCTTTCGCCACAACCTGTTTGGCGAAGTGAAACGCAAAATTGTTCGCCGGGTCGCCAGCGATATCTGCGCGAGGGTACCAGTTTAAATCCCAGATCTGCCGCAGGCTGGCAATACTCCAACCGGTTTTTGTATAAACGTAAACACGTTTAACTGGTGAATCCAGATTCTGATCGAAAGATACCGGGTCGTAAATGGCAGTTTCTGCTCCCAGCGCGTTTGACTGGCCAGTTACTAACACCAGGTCAGTAATACTGCGACCACCATCACCCACGTTGTGGCTGCTACAGGTGGTACTGTTTTCCCAGCCGAAACCATCTGAATCAGCATCGTATTTCGGGTCACTACAGGCCGGAAATCGAATGGGGTATTTTTCTTCCAGAAATACCTGAGCTCTGCAGCTGCGTCCATTTTCCCAGCCAAAACCATCACCGTCGGGGTCAGAATCAGTCTGCTGACAGGCCAGAATCGCTGACGGGGCAGAGGCGACACACGACTGGCCATTCTCCCAGCCGAATCCATCACCGTCAGGATCGCTGTCATGGCGTACACAATCCGGTCGTTGATTTGCCACCACTCTGCAGCTGGCGCTGTTTTCCCAGCCAAAGCCATCTCCGTCGGTGTCGCTGAGGGCGTTAGCACACACCGGCAATCCCTGACCGAAGCTGTTGATGGAGAACACCATGATTGCCAGAAGCATCATGGAGTGCGTTTTACAAAACCGCCCGGGCAGGAGACTCATGTGCGGCCTTTGTTTACAATAATTAAACGCAATTCTCTTCCTTAAGCAACTGTCTGGTGTGCCATCAAACCCAAATTTATCGTTCGATCATCTGGATGTATTTTGTGGCATAGCGAGTTCCCAGAATACGCAACCCTTCCGCAGAAAAGTGTAACTTGTCGAGGATAGTCGACAAACCCTCAGAGCTGACACAGCCCGTTGCATTATCACCGTCGCTATTGAGTGCCATGAGTATTTGATTAACAGGTGCTTCTACCGTTTCACCACATATGAACGGCTTTTCTGAGTCAAACCAGTTTTCCGAACGAAAGTTGGCAATCAGAGCACTTAACTTATTTTTATAATAATCGTCAGCCAACCAATCTGTCTCACCCTGGTGCCATAATATTCCGTCGATAGATGCCTTGTTAGGAAGCTCATTAATAGCAGCAACTACTTTGTTACGGATCTCGAGATAGAAATTGCTTTCATAATCCCAGTGATCAATACCTTCCCCTGGCGCAGTAACCAAAATAAAACCAACTACTTTTTGCGGCCGTCGTTCAGCGAGTTTTTTCGCAAAGTGAAAGCCGAAATTGTTTGAAGGATCTGTGTCGGGGTCATTTCTGGGATGCCAGCCTAAATCCCACACCTGATGCAAATCAGCGACCTGCCAACCTTCATCAGTAAAAGCAAAAACGCGGTTGTTTGGTACATCACGCTGCGCATCAAAGAGAGTGTCAGCACCCAGTGCATTGGATTGCCCTGTGATAAGTATCAGATCAGTGATGTCACTGGGGTAGGAAACACTGGCGGCCTCACTACCTGGCACAGCGTCAGCGGAAGCGGCCTCAGTGGCTTGCACTGGCTGGACAGCCGTAGCCGTTCCGGGCGTTCCACCGGCAGTAGACTCAACTACAGAGGCAGGACCATTATCACACCCGGCAAGTGCTGCAGTACACAGCAAACACAGGGCGCTAGCCAGAGAATTAAAATTTCGCATAGGTATACTTCAGGGAGGCTAGAGCAAAGCGTTTGCCGATTGACCCCCCATTATACCCGATATCAGATTGGCTGCATTGTCATACAGTTATACAGCTACCTTGTCATTTGGAAATATTTCGCCGCGTATCGATCACCAATGAGCCGCAATGACTTTGCACTGAAGTGCGCGCCGTCGTCTCGCGTCTCCAGCCCTTCTGCCTCGATACAGGCTGTCCACGGATCATTGTCACGGTTCAATTTTCGTAACTGCTCATTGACCGGCAGTTCGGCTGTCTCACCGCAAATAAACGGACGACTGTAGGCAAACCAGCTCTCACTGCGGAAATGCTCAATCAACTGGTACAGCGCATCGGAGTAGCTGTCGTCATTCCGACCGTCTGATTCACCCTGATGCCAGAGGATGCCGTCAATCGATGATTTCGATGGCAGCTCATTTATCGCATTGCTTACTTTGTTTCGAATTTGATTAAAAAAATCCCCATTGACGTCCCAGTAGCTTATTGGCTGACCCGGCGCGGTTATCAGTACAAAGCCAACCACACGTGCGGCATCACGCTCGACCAGGCCTTTACCGAAATGAAGTGAAAAATTATTTGAAGGCTCACTTCCAGGAGTTGTGCGAGGAAACCACCCACGATCCCAAACCTGGTGCAAATCGGCTACCTGCCACCCATCTTCAGTATAGGCAAAGGAACGATCATTCATGGTATCCAGCGTGTAGTCGTAAGCGGTACCCGCACCCAGAGCATTGGACTGCCCGGTGATCAACACCAGATCCGTAATATCCGCAATGGTCGGGTTTACCGGAACAATAGCAGGAAGCGGTTGTTCTTCTGGCTCTGGCTCTGGCTCCGGCTCCGTAGTATTCCCGGTTTCCTGTGGTGGAGCGGGTTGAGCAACAGACGTATCAGTAGTCTGAGTTGATGAATCTATTTCAGGGAGCACTGAGACTCCATCGGAACTACACGCAGTCAGGCTCGCAAAAAAAACCAACACCAACACCGTTTTCAGAGCGGCTGGCTTGAACTGCTGTACTACCGATAGAACCAAAACCATTGCGCTAGTGACCACCAATAAAGACATTTCGGCAGCGAGTTTCCGGCATTTTGCACCACCATATTGTGTAGTGCTTCATGTTACCCGAAGCTTTTACAATGACAGATCTATTTTGCCACCCTGCAAGTCACTCCATGTTTGATCCAGGGATGTACCTGCAATCTGAAACAGCTCATCGATTTCGTGCTTGGTGATCACTAACGGAGGCGACAAAATCATTGCATCATCAACTGCTCTCATAATAAGCCCATTCTGATTGCAGTAATCACGGCAAACCGTCGCAACGGCACCTCCTTTTGCAAATGGTGTGTTCGACGGTTTTTCCGGCACCAGCTGAATAGCACCCAACAACCCGACCCCGCGGATCTGCCCGACCAGCGGATGATCAGCCAATTCAGCCAGCTTCTTTTGAAAGTAAGGGGCTATTGTCTCACCCGCGTTCTCTACTATGCGTTCCCTTTGCATAAGTTCTATGTTGGCAAGCGCTGCGGCCGCACAAGCCGGATGCCCGGAGTAGGTATATCCGTGATTGAACTCACCGCCTCGCTCCAGTCCTTCTGCTACCTGATCGCTGACAACAACACCACCTATCGGCAGGTAGCCGGAGGACAAACCCTTGGCAATAGCCATCAAATCAGCAGTTATTTCATACTCGTTGCTACCGAACCATTTTCCGGTACGGCCAAAGCCACAGATCACTTCATCGGCGACCAGTAGTACGTCATGCTGTTTGCAAATACGCTGAATAAGCGGCCAATAAGTGGAGGGTGGAACAATTACCCCACCGGCACCCTGCACCGGCTCGGCAATAAAAGCGGCAACGTTATCTGCGCCGAGTTCCAAAATTCTTTGCTCAAGCGCTTGCGCTGCTTTTTCACCGAACTGCTCCGGCGTCATGTCAAATCCGTCTTTAAACCAGTGCGGCTGCATGATGTGTTCGATATCAGCAATCGGTAACCCGCCCTGCTTATGCATAGGCTTCATACCACCAAGGCTGGCACCAGCCATAGTGCTGCCGTGATAAGCATTTTCGCGACTGATGATAATACGCTTTGATGGCTTGCCTACCGCCCCCCAATAATGCCTGACCATCCGCACAACTGTATCGTTAGCTTCGGACCCGGAGCCACAGAAAAACACCCGGTTCATATGCGCTGGAGTGATTTCTGCAATCCGTGCCGCAAGCTCGATAGCCGGCGGATGTGATGTTTGAAAAAAACTGTTGTAATAAGGCAGCTGCTGCATTTGCTTGTAAGCCGCATCCATTATTTCGCGACGGCCATAGCCTACATTCACGCACCAGAGACCAGCCATCCCATCCAGATATTTCCTGTCTTCCGAATCCCAAAGATACACGCCTTCTGCACGCGTGATTACCTTTACACCTTTGGAGTTGAGTGCCTGAGTATCGGTGAACGGATGCAGGTGATGCAGAGCATCAAGTTCCTGCATTCTGGCGGTTGAAGCATTGTGCAAGCTACTCATGGGCAACTCTCCGTTGGGTATCTGGCGAGTTCACCGACTAACTGCGAACCCTTTTGCCCAAGTTTAAGGCAGTTGCAAGCCACCGATGCAATTTTCTTTTACCTGTCGCCGACGCACCAGTGAAACATGCTTCTCTAACAATTAACCACTGTACGTAACCGCCGCTTATCGGGCGTACAGACACCAATCTATTACGATGTGCCGGTAGTTTTCGCTACAGCATTAGATATTTCGTCGGACAACGACGATACGGCGCGGCTGTAGGCAGAGACCATCGCCGAATAACCCTCTCCATTAACCGGTTGTCGAAATTCACTGATACGGGTCTGTAGTAATTGGCGGGGCTTTTCACCCGTTAAAATCTGCCAGCGCACTTGCAAATAAACACTGCCGGTAGGCGTTCCAATCATCTGTAACACATCGATTTTCACCTGGTAGTCAATGTCGTTTCCCAACCACGGATACGCGTAGATCTTATTGACGCCCAGACGATCAGCCACATTGGTAATGACTACACGCGAAATGTTATCGATCAGAGGCTCACTCCAGCGATGGTACTCGGCAACCTCAAGCTGATTGCTGTCTAGCGGTGTCACTATGTTAGGACGGTTAATTGTCTCTGGAATGGTGATTGGACCAAGGCCTATGGCAAGCCCCTCCAATGCCACCGAGACACCGGCTTTGCCGCGCTCAGCAGTAAGCACATAATAATCAGGCAAGGGTGTGTTAATACAGCTGCTTATCAACAACACGGTCGCAACTCCAATGGCCGGTCGCTTCAGAAATCGACGCCAGCTCCCTTTTATGCGAGCAACAAACTCTACGACATGCGGACCCTTATGCTTATTTGCCAAACAGAAATTCCTCTGGTTTTTTCTCTACCGATTCAGAAACGGCGAGTACGGCTCGTGAGGCTGCCTGAACATCACGCAGTGTGTTCAGCAAATTGTAGTAGAGTGGAGAGTCAGGTGCGATACCTTGCATAGATTCATCTGCTGTCGCAACGAATCGCTGTAGTTGTGATGACAGCTGACCCAATTCTTTCCGGGCTCCCCTGGCAAGTTTCTCATACTGATTGATCGCAGAGTCAGCCGACCCGATGGCCCCGTCGATTCTATTAGCGATCCCTATCTCTTCAAATTGCGCCATTAACAAATTGGCCCGCGCAACCGTCGCATTCGCATTTTCGACCAACTCCTGCAGCGGCAAAGAATTAATTTTCGCCAGCGCCTGCTGCACACCTTTTGTTACCTGCTGTAGATCTGATGACTCACTTGGCATGATAGAGATGCCGTCTTCATTACGAGTTAATGGCTGTATCAGCCCTTCTTCGTAGATATCCAGAGACACAAATAACTGGCCGGTTAATAGATTCCCGGTTTCAAGCTTTGCCCGCAACCCCTTGGCGATTGAATTTTCCAGCATTCGGGACTGATTAATTCCGCCTTCCCTAAACCCGCGTACCCGCTCTGGCTGCAACTCTATGGTGACGGGAACCTGCACAAAATCTGTCGCCTGGTCATATACCAGATTAATTTCAGTTACGCGGCCAATTTGCACTCCTCGAAACTCGACCGGCGCACCCTTCGATAGTCCACGTACAGATCCATCAAAGTAGGTCACGTATTGAAATTTGCCGGAACTGACATCCTTAATCATTTCCTCTGTGGCAGACTCGCGACTCTCATGCAGAGTAAAGAGATACCCGTCTTCAACCATTCGCGGGAACTCATACTCTTCAATGATATCGAACGCCACACCACCTTGAGCCAACCCCTCGATAGACGGAGTACGAACTTTAAACCCACTTGAATTCAAGGTCAGATCAACTCCGCTAACATTCCAGAACTTGGTGGTGTTGCGAATTATTTTATGGTGCGGATCATTTACAAAGATGGTGAACTCCACACCGTCATAGTTATCAAGGAATCGCTGCGCCTCAATTTGCCCCACCTTCACCTGCCGATAATAAACCGGAGAACCAACACTAACGTAGCCGGCTTCTTTGGCCTGTAACTTCAATCGCAAGCCAGGTGCGGCCTCATCAGTTAGCGGCGGCTGTTCAAGGCCGACAAATTCCGCTTCAAAATTGTCATCAAGGATAGAGTTAACCTGAATAAAAGCACCCGACAATAAAGTGCTCAGCCCGGACACACCACTGGCACCGACTCTTGGTCGCACCACCCAGAAGCGCGCATACTGATTTAAATAACGCCGCGAATCGACAGTCATTTTGGCTCGTACAATGACGGATTCAAGATCTTCACTTAACGATATTTTATCGACAACCCCGATATTGACATCTCGATAACGGATTGGCGTTTTACCGGCAACCAGGCCTTCAGCACTGGCAAACTCAATCTCAATCTCCGGCCCTTGCGCAGAATAGAAGGTGATCGCCAGATAGATACCGGTGATTGCAGCCAGCAATGGTGCAAGCCAGAAGGCAGAAATATTATGCCGTCTTCTGGGCGGCTCAATATCGGGGGTTGCCGCTTCCACATCGTAGCCACGCCTGTGCGCGTTGCCGGATGTTTTATATCTGGGTCGTCTGAATCGTTCCTGCATGGCTAATCCCAGATCAATCGTGAATCAAGGGAAATAGCAGACAGCATGGTAAAAATTACCGCTGCACCAAAGGCGGTCGCACCAAGGCCCGGATCAATTTGCGCCACCGACCCTACCTGCACCAGCGCCGCCAGAATCGCCACCACAAAAACATCAATCATCGACCAGCGCCCGATGAACTCGGTCAGCCGGAATAGTCTGGTCCGGTCATAACGGCCATGTAAGTATTTTCCCTGAATAGAGATCAACAAATATCCAACCGCAATAAACTTAAGAATAGGCACAATGATACTGGCAACAAAAACCACCAGCGCAACCGGATAAGACTTAAGTTCTAACAAAACCAGTATTCCACCAATGATGGTATTGGGCTCCGAATCACCAAACACTGTTGTAAACATAATTGGATAAAGGTTAGCCGGTATATAAGCGATAACGCCTGCAATGAGCCATGCCCACGAACGCTGCAAACTCATTGGCTTGCGGGAGTGCAAACGCGCAAAGCACAATTGGCAGCGCGGCGGATTTTGCATCAGCTGACGCGACAAACGCGTAATTGTGCCGCACGCGGGGCACGCAACTAATCCACACTCAGCAGCCGTTTTCAATGTTGGTGCCCGCCGGCAAGAATTTTTTCCATGCCCCCACGAGAATGGCTCAGAAAATCCCACAGCGTATGGTTATCAACCATTTGAGCGGCCAGTGCTGACAACATGTTCAGTAAAGCAAACGCCCAGAAAGACAAACCCAGCTCAATACTGGCCATCGACGCAAGCTTCACTAATGCCACAATCGCGCCGAGCATATAGATTTCCATCATGCTCCATGGCGACATACTAACAATGCCGCGAAAAACCAATTCCAGTCCCGGTAGCCGACGATCAAACCTTAGGGGCAACAGGATGTACAGCAAACCCACCACTCGTAGCAGCGGTATCAGTAGAATGAACCCGAAACATAGAATCCCCAGCAGCCATAGTCCCTCGTCGGACAAGGCAAACACAGCTGAAATAATCGAAATACTTTGCGTGTTGCCAGATACGCTGATGGCCAGAAACGGAAAGGCATTCGCCACAACAAACATAATCAGCGCGGCCATACTGACTGCCAGACAACGATCGATGTTGTTCGGCCGATTGCTGTAGAGAAACGCATTACAGCGACTGCAGCGCGCGACTGCTCCATCAGCGATTGGCAATTTGTCGTGCAACAAATCACATTCATGACAGGCAACCAAAGAGACAAGCACGGTTTCCACGTACCGGCGAGGTCCACTCTGTGAATTTCTTGGCCGACTTTGCTCTGTCACTGGATTATCTGTTACCGGGTCGTCCAATTTTCTCAATCACCCAATATGACGAGAATGGACAGTAATTTAGGGTTAAGCATTTTTCTCAACGAGCAAAACGCCTGACGTGATCAACCTGCCACTGGTTACAAGAACACTGCCAACAATCCGCCCGCCAGGCACTACCCATTTTCGTCACACCGACGGATGTCTGACTCATACGACAGAGCTTTGGCGACTTTACTGCACCGCACTGACGATTTGCCCGAGCTAGCACCCCGATGGATGACAAGAACTGGATTCCGGTTGCGAGATTTTTTTAGTTGATACTCATGACTGAATCATTCAGTCAATCGGGACGGCAACACCCCATCACTACACTAGTTCGATTTCTGGTAAACCAGATCAGTCACCACATGACCCAGCTTCAGACCGCGCTGTTCAAACTTGGTTCGGGGCCTGACGGTGGTGACCTGATCAAAAATATCAGGGTTCTCTACCTTGTTCACCCATTCGCAGTCACCAAGCACTCTTTCGATATGAAGGCCATAGGACTCCCAATCTGTGGCTATATGCATAAAGGCATGTTCTGCCAGAACCGGTCGCAGCAGGGCCAGAAATTCCGGGTTTACAATTCGCCGCTTGTGATGTCGCTTCTTGTGCCATGGGTCGGGGAAAAACAGCGACAATCGTTCGACGCTGCCTTCGTCAAGATGATGCTCCAGCAGTTCCATTGCATCGTAGCGCACAACCCTGACATTGCTCAGATCATGATTCGCAATCTCGCCGAGCACATGCCCTACCCCTGGCAGATGGACTTCCACGCCCAGAAAATTTATCGACGGGTGAGCCTGAGCCATCGATACAAGTGCTTCACCGTTGCCAAACCCGATTTCAAGCCATAAAGGTGCTACGCGTCCAAAGCACTCTGCCAGATTCAATTTGGTATCAGCGGCTACCTCGACTCCAAACACGGGCCAATACTGATCCAGACTTTTTTGCTGACCTTCAGTTAATCGCCCCTGCCGCAGTACAAATGTTCTGATCGACCGGGTGCTAAGCGTATGTCCCATAAGATTGTGTTGCTAATTAGGTAAAAGGAATTCTGAACGGTTGTCGAAGCTTAAGACCGGCCATTGATGCCAACGCCGTTGATCCGATGGCACCAGTAACCCGTCAATCGTTTAACTCACCACCACTCTATTATGACACACGACATATCAAGGTAATAAAACGAATAAAATTGATACAGGTTTTTCTTTCTGCAACATTGTAAACGTAGCGAAGCAACGTTAACAAAGCTATACTTTCTACCACACTGACAAGTGGCTCACCGGCAATCTGTCAGTGACGAAAGCAGACAATCTGCAAAACATTTTTTCACCCCCAAAGGTGAATCGATTTTTGCACCAAAACTACATTCGTCAAGACAACTACTGATGACATAGTCTGCAAAGACACTTCATCACTTTTGATCTACACATCGAATTCAAACACGTGACCTTGATCGTCAGGCGAGCGTGAATTATCAGCTATCGGGACGGCTCACCCTGGCCTACCGTACACCAAGAGGTCCGTCCGTTCGCGCACCATGAATGAAGCCAGCACACTCACCCCTGAAATTATCCTTGTGCTGGGCCTGCTTTTTTTCACGGTGTATCTGTTTGTCTCAGAGGTTGTCCGAATCGACGTCGCCGCTGTCACCATTATGGTGCTGCTTGGCCTGACCACCATGGTCCCCGGTCTTACCCCGGTCATTAGCACCACAGAACTTTTCGACGGATTCTCCAGTAACGCGGTGATGTCAATTATCGCCGTTATGATCATTGGCGCCGGGTTGGACAAAACCGGCATCATGAGTCGGGTGGCCAACTGGATTCTAAAAAAGGGCGGCACCACAGAAGCCCGAATCACACCACTGGTGTCCGGTACGGTCGGGATCATCTCAAGCTTCATGCAGAATGTCGGCGCTGCCGCGTTGTTTCTGCCAGTCGTCAGCCGAATCAGCCGCCGTACCAGCATTCCAATGTCCCGCCTGCTAATGCCCATGGGTTTTTGCGCCATCCTTGGCGGCACGGTGACCATGGTCGGCTCCAGCCCGTTGATATTACTGAATGACTTATTACTGTCTTCCAATAAGGCATTGCCGGCTGAAAACCAAATGGAAACGTTTGGTCTGTTTGATGTCACCCCGATCGGTCTGTCGCTGATTGCGACCGGTATTTTATTTTTCATGCTATTCGGCCGCTGGGTTCTGCCAAATGTGAAAGGTGAGAAGCAGAAAGAAACCACCACCAGAACTGCCGACTACTTCGAAAGAGTCTATGGCATATCCGGAGAGCTGTTCGAACTACAAGCGACCATCGACAGCCCGTTAGTCGGTATGACTATTATGCAAATCGAGCGCACGCTCGAAAACGTCCCGTTTGTTCTTGCCATACGGAACGGCGACGAAGTCAGCGTTGTACCAGACGGCAAAGAGGTAATCTGGGTAAACAGCTACGTTGGTGTTCTTAGTAACAAGCGCCAGCTGGTCAAATTTGCACGGCAATACAAACTGCGCATCGTCAAAAGCGAAAACCACTTTTCAAGCGTCATGAATGCGCAGGAAACCGGCATCGCCGAAATCGTAATTCCGCCAGGCTCATCCCTGGTTGGACAAAGCCTCAATGACTTACAACTGCGTCGAAACGATGGCCTGCACATCCTCAGAATCTATCGTGCAGGTTACACACTGGACAAATCAGTCCGCACTGAACCATTGCAGGGCGGTGATACTCTGGTTGTGCATACGTCGTGGAGAAATCTTAAAAAGCTTCGCAACAACGAAGACTATGCAGTCGTCACCGATCACGTCGACGAAGAACTGCGCCCCAACAAAATAAAACCCGCCCTATTTTTCTTCGCGATCGCGTTATCACTGGTTCTATTTTCTGATCTGCGCCTGTCAGTATCCCTACTGGTTGGTGCCATGGGAATGGTGTTGGCCGGCGTGCTTACTATGGATGAAGCCTACCGGGCAGTTAGCTGGAAAACGGTATTTCTGCTGGCCAGCCTGATTCCACTCGGACTGGCCGTAGAAAAGTCCGGTGCTGCCGCCTGGATCGCTCAACAAACCCTGCTGATTCTGGGCGACGTTCCAATCTGGTTATTGCAAACAGTCATCGCGGTGCTGTCGACCATGTTTACCCTGGTGATGTCGAATATCGGCGCGACAGTGTTATTGGTACCACTTGCTGTCAATATCGCCGTGGGTGCCGGCGCTGACCCTGCGGTGTTCGCACTGACGGTCGCCATTGCCACTTCAAATTCGTTCATCATCCCCACCCACCAGGTTAACGCTTTGATCATGGGTCCGGCGGGGTATCGTGTAATCGACTTCATGCGCGCCGGTACTTTTATGACGATCCTGTTTTTAATAGTCAGCCTGGTGATGTTGAATCTGATCTTCTAGTGTGGTGTTACAGCACTACTGAACCTCGACACCGCAAGCTGGCAATAAGCTAACATATCGACTTTCGCCAGACGGTGTCCGCCAATGATCCACAGACCGCTCGGCACAACCGGCATAGAAGTCAGCCCGTTATGTCTCGGCACCATGACACATGGTGCGCAGAACACCCAACAAGAAGCACACGAACAGCTTTCTTTTGCCACCAGTCATGGCATCAACTTTATCGACACCGCCGAACTTTACCCGGGCCCGGTCTCAGCAGACACAACCAATCTGACCGAGAAAATTCTGGGCAACTGGCTGCAAGGTCAATCAAGAGACCAGTTGGTCATTGCCACCAAAGTGGTGGGGCCTGCCCCCAAAAAATGGATCGGTCATATCCGTGGCGGCCCAGAGCTGAACGACTCCCAGATCGAGCAAGCCCTGAACGACAGTTTGCAAAGGCTAAAAACCGACTATATCGATCTGTATCAAATTCACTGGCCGGCACGCAATACAAACTACTTTGGCAAACTTGGCTACGAGTTTGGTCGCGACAAACACGACAGCCCTATTCACGAAACGATGGCAACTCTTGCGCGACTGACAAAGGCCGGCAAAATCAGAGCGATGGGTGTTTCCAATGAAACGCCCTGGGGCCTGCACCAATACCTTACCGCCGCCAGTGACCTTGGTGTGCCGAACATAGCCAGCATCCAAAACCCGTACAGTCTTATTAATCGATCGTTCGAAATAGGCCTGGCAGAGTTTGCGCACAGATCAAATATCGGTCTGCTGGCCTATTCTCCAATGGCAGGGGGCGCCTTGTCCGGTAAATATTTACATGGCCAGAACCCTGAAAATGCCAGACTCACTTTGCACAAAAACTATTTTTACCGCTACACCACGGAAGCGGTTCAAAAAGCGGTACAAAAGTATGTAGAACTGGCGGATCGTTTCGACATCAATCCAGCCAGTATGGCGCTGGCATTTGTCACACAACAACCATTCACCACCTCTACAATTATCGGTGCGACGTCCATTCCACAGCTTGAGGAAAACATAAAAGCCGCAACAATAATTCTGGAAAAGGAAGTCCTGACCGGGATTGAAAAAATACATCAGCAATCACCCAACCCCGGACCTTAAGTTAGATGGCGGTCCGACAACAGGAATCTACTGCAGGCGCGGTCTTTCGGCGGGCTACTACGATCAGTCTCTCTAAAGAAGAGCAACTGTTCACCTTTATTGATCGAAGCATCCCAGTCGAAATCTCACGCCATCGCTACGCCCCTTGTTTTCAGATAGTCACCCGGGCATCAGCGCATCAACAACACAATTCCAGACGGAGCAGTATCGGCTCACCCAGGTCATGCATTCAATAATAGACACTCATATCCACTTCGACGATAAGCGCTTCGATAATGATCGCGACGCTGTTTTCCAACGCGCGGTTGAAAACGGTGTGCTCGCCATGGTCATACCAGCTGTTACGCGCGAACGATGGGTTAATGTCGAGTCAGTGTCAGCTCAGTATAAAAACGTATTCGCTACAGCTGGATTGCATCCTGTTTATTGCAACCACCACCGACTCGATGACCTTGATTTACTTGCATCAAAACTAGAAGATCAAAAGTCAGTCGCCATCGGTGAATGCGGGCTTGACGGCTTCATAAAAGATACTCCGATCGCCGAACAGAAAATCTATTTCTCCACCCAGCTCGAGCTCGCCAGCACGTTCAAACTGCCGGTGATAATTCACGCAAGAGATGCTGTGGAAGAAGTTATTTTGATGTTAAAGAGTCATCAACTAACCCGTGAGTCGGGCAATGGCGTTGTACATAGCTATAACGGTAGCTTACAACAGGCACATCGCCTTATTGACCTTGGCTACAAGCTGAGTTTTGGTGGACCTGTAACGTTCACGCGATCGCACAAGCTGCATAAACTGATACAACAATTACCCCTTGATTCCATCATGCTGGAAACCGACGCGCCAGACCAACCCACTATGGACAATCGCGGAAACCGCAACGAACCAGGCTATGTCTCAACGGTATTATCATCAGTCGCTGCGCTGCGAAAACAGGATGCCGGGTTAATTGCCAGGCAATCAAATGAGTCGGCTTGTCAGCTGTTTAATTTGCCAAAGAATATGACGACCGGAGATGCGGCAAGAGGTTAGTCGGCCACACTTAATAAGTCATCAACAAAAGCCGCCAGATCGTCAAACACCTGTACATTTTCCAGATGCCGGTTCTGCTCCAGGGTCCGTGCCCCGTGCCCGGTTCGAACCAATACCGGAGAAGCATTTACCACCATTGCAGATTGCACATCGCGCAGAGAATCACCGACCAGTGGCACACCGGTTAGCTCTATATCAAGACGATCCATAACGCTGTGCAACATACCCGGTCTTGGCTTTCGGCACTCGCAGTCATCATCCGGTTTATGGGGGCAAATAAAAATAGCGTCTATACGTCCACCGCTATTCGCCACAGCTTGCTGCATTTTCTCGTGAATGGAGTGTAAATTCTCCACCGTTAAAAGCCCGCGTGCCACACCCGATTGATTGGTCACTACAATTACCCGGTAATCCGCCTGGCACAACCTCGCTATGGCTTCGATGCTGCCATCAATAGGGATCCACTCGCTATCGGTTTTTATGTAATCGTCCGATTCTTCATTGATCACACCATCACGATCAAGGATAACAAGCTTCATATTATCTACTCACTAAAACACAAGTGAAAAGGACAAACCTTCAGTGGAGCAGATCAATGCTCTGCTCCACATGAGAGTTGCTATGCCTGCAGCACACTTAAATCTGCCACGTGGGAGAATAAACCGCGCATTTCCGACAACACCGCCAAGCGGTTTTCACGGATTGCTTTGTCCTCAGCCATCACCATGACTTCGTCAAAATATTTATCCACCGGCTCGCGCAGCTGCGCCAATGCCTGCAGTGCTTCTGTGTAATTACCGGCAGCAAACAACGGCTCGACAGTAGACTTACTGGCAGTCACCGCATTGTATAAATCCGATTCTGTTTTCCCTTCAAACAAACCCGCATCAATCACAGCATTGTCAGCTACCGCATTCTTCTTAAGGATATTGTTAGTCCGCTTATTTGCCGCAGCAAGGCTTTGTGCTTCGGGCAATTGACTAAACGTTTGAACGGCTTTAATTCGTCGATCAAAATCCACCGGCGAGGTTGGCTTTACTGCAGCCACCGCATCAAAGATCTGGGCACCAATCCCCTGAGCACTGTAGTAGGCGCGCAAACGCTCAAGCATGAAATCAAACACTTCTGCCGGTGTTTTTTGAGCGTCAATCTTGTCACTGAGTTCGTTGGCGGCTTCGTTCAGCAGGTGCTGAAGATCAAGATCGAGCTCACACTCAATCATGGTGCGCAACACGCCTAAAGACAAACGCCTGAGTGCGAAGGGATCCTTCACACCGGTTGGCTTTTGACCAATACCAAAAATACCCACCAGAGTATCCAGCCTGTCAGCAATAGCCAAAGACTGTCCAACTGCAGATTCTGCAAGGATGTCATCGGCATTTCGTGGCAGGTATTGTTCACTCAAAGCATTTGAAACCTGAGCGGGCTCACCTTCAAGATTAGCGTAATACTCACCCATAATCCCCTGAACCGATGGGAACTCCCCAACCATTTCTGTCATCAGATCGCATTTCGAAAGTTGTGCGGCACGTTTGGTATGAGCGGCATCGGCACCGATCGCAGCACCGATTGTTTGCGCAAGCTTTCCGACCCGTTCTGTTTTTTCAAAAACACTGCCAAGCTTGGTTTGAAAGACAACATTTTTCAAAGTCTTTTCATGATCTATCAGTGCTTTTTTGCGATCCTGCTGCCAGAAAAACATGGCATCCGCCAGCCGGGGTCGAATTACCACCTCGTTACCGGTACGCACCATTTCCATGTCATCGCTTTCGATGTTAGACACGGTTATAAATCGCGGAAGAAGCTGCCCGTCATCATCAAGTAACGGAAAGTACTTCTGGTTATCCTTCATGGTTGTGATCAAGACTTCCGCAGGAATCTCCAGATACTTCTCATCAAACTGACCGGCCACAGGTACCGGCCACTCCACCAGAGCAGTCACTTCATTAAGGAGATCCTGATCCACCACAGCATGACCACCTGTTTCCTCAGCGGTTTTAACTACCCCTTGAGCAATCAGCTGGCGTCTTTCGTCGAAGTCTGCAATGACTTTTCCCTGTTCACGAAGTGCCTGACGGTAGCTGGCAGGACTTGAAATTTTGATTGTGCCCTCACTATGGAAGCGATGACCACGCGTTTCATTACCGGCTGTCAAACCCAATAACGTTGCCGGCACAATGTCGTCGCCCAGCAGCATCAGTAGCCAGTGAACAGGACGCACAAACTCCACATCGTTATCGCCCCACCGCATACGCTTTGGAATCGGCAACGTGGAAAGCGACGCCCCGACAATTTCAGGTAATAGGTCTTTTGTATTCGAGCCCTTTTGCTCTATGTTGCAGACCAGCCACTCACCCTTGTCGGTCGCGAGTCGTTCCAGCGCTGAGACTTCAACACCCACTGACCGCGCAAAACCACTGGCTGCCTTACTTGGATTTCCCTCGGCATCAAAAGCGGCGGCAACTGCAGGCCCACGCTTTTGAATCTTGCTGTCCTGCTGGCGAGTGGCAAGCCCTTCAATGTGTACGGCAAGCCTGCGCGGTGAAGCGAAGACGTGACATTCTCCAGACTCAAGGTTGGCATCAGCCAATCCCTTAACGATGCCATCTGCAAATGCATCGGCGAGCTTCACCAAGGCTTTGGGTGGCAGTTCTTCGGTGCCTATTTCGACTAGAAAGTCTGCTTGATCAACCATGCTAGACACCCTCTGCCGCTAATTTTTCCAGCAATGGAAAATCAAGTTTTTCTCTTGCGGCCAGATACACTTCAGCCACCCCTCGTGCTTGTTGGCGTATACGCAAAATATACCGTTGCCTTTCAGTGACTGAGATTGCATGGCGGGCATCGAGCAGATTAAAAGTATGAGATGCCGCTAATACCTGTTCATACGCAGGCATCGACAAATCGAGCTCAACTAATCTTTGTGCCTCGGCCTCATGGTGGTCAAATGCCACGAATAACGATTCGATGGTGGCGTGTTCAAAGTTATAAGCCGATTGTTCAATTTCATTTTGCAGGTACACATCGCCATAAGTCACCACGTGATTACCTGATTTGGACCAAGCCAGATCGTAAACACTGTCTACGCCCTGGATGTACATCGCCAGACGCTCAAGGCCGTAGGCAATTTCACCCATTACCGGGCGACACTCAAGCCCGCCAACTTGTTGGAAATACGTAAACTGAGTGACTTCCATACCATTCAGCCAAACCTCCCAACCCAAACCCCAGGCACCCAGAGTGGGGGATTCCCAGTTGTCCTCTACAAATCGGATGTCATGCACAAGCGGGTCAAAGCCAAGTGCTTTAAGCGATCCTAAATAAAGCTCCTGAAATTCAGCGGGGGACGGTTTCATCACCACCTGAAATTGGAAGTAATGCTGCAGCCTGTTCGGGTTTTCACCATATCGCCCATCAGTGGGACGTCGGGAACTCTGCACGTGGCAGGCATTCCACGGCTCCGGGCCAATTGCCCGCAGAAACGTAGATGTATGGAAAGTACCGGCTCCGACTTGCATATCGAGTGGCTGCTGCACCGTACATCCCTGCTCACTCCAGTAGTGCTGCAATGCAGCGATAAGACCCTGGAATGTGGTCAATTCAAATTGCAAGAGATTACTCCGCTAGTAAATAATAAGTGGTGGTGAGCGCTGGATTGTAGCTGGACAAGGGATTTATCAGGCAGGCGCTATCTGACTTCGTATTCTAGCGCGAGGATTGAGTCAAAATACAGTTCACTGTCTCGCGCCTGACTAAGTTTGCGCCAAATTGGTGTACACTCCCACGGTTAACGCAACCGCAAGCGACCAGCTTACACAGCCGGTTGCAAACTGACCACCAACGCATACTCTCCAATCGGAGTGACAATGCTCGTAATATTAGTAAGCAACTGATTTTTATTGTAATATTTTAGTTTTTTCCACCTTCATATTTGCCTTGTGCAGATGATCAGCCTTTAACGGCATGAGCTCCAACAAAGACATGCCGGGCACCGCTACCCACAAACAACCAGGATTGAGGACGCTATGACCGCAAAAGCCGTACTTGAGATGATGAAAGAAAACTCTGTCACTTTCGTCGACTTTCGATTCACAGACACCAAAGGCAAAGAACAGCACGTATCTATGCCGACCAGCCAAGTCGACGAAGACGCTTTCGAAGAAGGCAAAATGTTTGATGGATCATCCATCGCGGGCTGGAAAGGTATCGATGCGTCAGACATGATTCTAATGCCTGACACCTCTACGGCGGTCATGGACCCTTTCACCGAAGAAGCACAACTCAACATTCGCTGTGACGTCATCGAGCCTGACACCATGCAGGGTTACGACCGCGATCCCCGCTCAGTCGCACATCGCGCCGAAGCCTACATGCAATCACAGAACATCGCTGACACTGCTTTTTTTGGTCCTGAGCCCGAATTTTTCATATTCGACGATGTACGCTGGGGCACTGAAATGGGCAGCACCTATTTCCATATTGACTCCGAAGAAGCAGCATGGAATACCGGCAAAGAAATTCCAGGTGGCAACACCGGCCACCGACCAGGCGTTAAGGGCGGCTATTTTCCAGTACCTCCGGTCGACTCACTGCACGACATTCGCGCTGAAATGTGCGTCGTGATGGAACAGATGGGCGTCACTGTCGAAGTCCATCACCACGAAGTCGGCACCGCTGGTCAGTGCGAAATCGGCACTCGCTTCAACACGCTGGTTAAACGTGCTGACGAAGTTCAAATCATGAAATACGTTATTCACAACGTGGCACACCTGCATGGCAAAACTGCCACCTTTATGCCTAAGCCTCTGGTGGGTGACAACGGCAGTGGCATGCACGTTCACATGTCTTTAGCGAAAGACGGCAACAACCTTTTCGCTGGCGACGAATACGGCGGTCTTTCAGAAACAGCTTTGCACTACATCGGTGGCGTTATCAAACACGCAAAAGCAATTAACGCTTTCGCCAATGCCTCGACCAACAGCTACAAGCGTCTTGTGCCGGGCTTTGAAGCACCGGTTATGCTGGCCTATTCTGCTCGCAACCGATCAGCTTCGGTACGGATTCCGTACGTTTCAAGCCCTAAGGGTCGTCGCATCGAGGTACGATTCCCTGACCCGACTGGTAATCCGTACCTGACGTTTACCGCCCTGCTTATGGCCGGACTGGATGGCGTTAAAAACAAGATCCACCCGGGCGATGCCATGGACAAAGACCTTTACGACCTGCCGGCAGAAGAAGCCAAAGCAATACCTCAGGTTGCCCACTCGCTTGATCAGGCACTGGAAGCATTAGATGGGGATCGTGAATTCCTGACGGCCGGTGGTGTAATGAGCGATGACATGATTGATGCATACATCGCACTCAAAATGGAAGAAGTCACGCGCTTGCGAATGGCAACTCATCCTGTTGAATTTGATCAGTACTACAGCCTGTAGGCAACAAACCATGCAGCGAAGCCGGTACGGCTTCGCTGTTTGCCCCGAAAGTTCACCGCGAATCCGAAATAAGGCCCAAAAAATGAGTGGAGTTTTCCAACTCTGCTAATTTGGAGCTCTCGAATCGTGAGGGACTACTTCATCACATTTTTATTTGTGACAGCCATCACATCGCTCTCTGGTACCGCCATCGGTGGTATCTATAAGTACATCGATGAAAACGGCAATATTGCTTACAGCGATAAGCCCATCGAAGGTGCGAAAAAGATGAATATCCAACTTCGCCCGACCCCGGTTCCCGATGCAGCACAGGAAGCCGCCGATGCACTGGAGTCTGACGACGGCAACAACAAAGAAGTGGCCAACTATGAATCACTGGAACTTCTTACCCCCACACACGATAAGGTCGTATCCGATCGCTCTGGCTCAGTACAGGTAATTCTGCTGCCAACGCCAAGATTATCAAGTACGCATGAGCTGGTCATAAACGTCGACGGAAAGGACATCAGTCGCGGCCGACACGGCAACCTGAACCTGTCTCAAGTGTCTCGCGGTACGCACACCGTTAAAGCTCGCATACTTGATGCGAACGGCACCATTATGATTTCATCCCCTACCGTGTCGTTTCATGTCAAAAAACCATAACTTCTGACTGGCCTGTTCGAAACACAAACTCCCGGATGACTACTGACAACCAAAGATAAAACAGTCGCCTCCCTTCACTGTTAGAATAGCAACAACCGATAACAGTGGCGCTGAAGTGAACACTCACGAGAATTTGCTAAACAATCTCAGTGTAGCAATCGTTTCACTGGACAGTGCCCTGAGTGTCGAATGGCTAAACCTTGCCGCCGAATCAATGCTGGGTTGCAGTAAACGCTTTGCTCACGGCAAAAAAATCACCAGTATCATCCCCTTGCCGGAATCACTGCTCCAGCAAATTAACGAAACCATCGTCACCAATCAGTCAATGGTAAGTCGCAAGGTTGAAATCGCCACCCGCTTCCGCGGCGCATTGGCTGTCGACTGCGTTGTCACTCCGATGGAACAATCAGACAACACCACAAAAATCCTGCTTGAACTACTCGATGTCGACAGACCGCTAAAAATAGCGACAGAGCGCGCACTACAAGATCAACAAGAGCGATCGCAAACAATGCTACGAGGGGTAGCGCATGAAGTGCTAAATCCTATCGGCGGTATTCGCGGCGCGGCGCAACTGCTTGAACAGGAACTTGGTAACTCAAAACTCACCGACTATACCGACCTGTTGATTAAGGAAACAGATCGCCTGCACAAACTACTGCACAGAATGCTGGGTCCTAATACCAGACCGGAATTCACCGACAATAATATTCACGAAGTACTTTTGTACGTTGATCGACTGCTGCTGAATGAAAACCCCGGAAAGGTAAAAAGCCATCACGACTTCGACCCGAGCATTCCAGACATATTCTGTGACAAAGAAAAACTGGTGCAGGTATTTATTAATCTGGTCAGCAACGCACTGTATGCACTTAAAGACACGGCCAACGCACAAGTCACTTTTAAAACCCGGGTAGAAAGAAATTTCACCATCCGCGGTGAGATAAAAAAGCTGGTGTGCAAGATCCACATACAAGACAACGGGCCCGGCATTCCCGAGACACTGGCAGAAACTCTGTTCTACCCTCTGGTTTCGGGTCGTGCTGAAGGCACCGGCCTTGGTCTTTCTATCGCCCAGTCTCTGGTTGCACAACATGGGGGTTTGATTGAATGCAACCAGCGGGACGGGTGCACGTCATTTGAAGTGACGTTACCCGTCGAGAAAAAAGCATGAGTCGCAACAGAGTCTGGATAATCGATGACGACCAATCCATTCGATGGGTACTGGAGCGCGCTTTCCAAAAACACGACATTGACTTTGATAGTTTCGAAAGCGCAGATGAAGCTCTGGACGCACTGGAGAAAAGCGCTCGCAACCCAGACGCCATCCTAAGTGATGTGCGCATGACGGGTACAACCGGCCTTGAGCTCCTGCAACATTTACGGGCCCAAACAGAAACGGCACCGCCCATCATTATTATGACCGCCCACGCGGACCTGGAAACCGCTGTGTCTGCCTACGAAGGCGGTGCTTTCGAGTACATTCCCAAACCGTTTGACGTCAACGAAATTATCGACATCACGCAACGCGCTTTTGCAAACAATAAAAGAAAAATCAAAACCGTCGAACGTCCAGTCAAAGAACAATCCGGCCTGATCGGTGAAACCGCAGCAATGCAGCAGGTTTTCCGTGCAATTGGCCGGCTCGCACGTTCAAACGCAACCGTGCTGATCAACGGGGAATCCGGTACCGGTAAAGAGCTTATTGCGCGCGCACTACATCAACACAGCTCACGCTCAGATCAACCGTTCATTGCACTGAACATGGCGGCCATATCACAGGACCTTATGGAGTCAGAATTATTCGGCCATGAGAAAGGCGCATTCACCGGTGCCACAGAACAACGTCAGGGCCGATTTGAACAGGCAGATCAGGGCACATTGTTTCTTGACGAAATAGGTGACATGCCGCCGGAGTTACAAACCCGATTGTTACGGGTTTTGTCCGAAAATCAATTCTTCAGAGTCGGTGGTCGCAAGGCATTACAAGTCGACGTTAGAATTATTGCCGCCACCCATCAGAACCTTGAAAATCTGGTTGAACGACAGCTCTTTCGGGAAGATCTGTTTCATCGCTTGAATGTGATTCGAATAAAGGCCCCGGCACTGCGGGAACGCGCAGCTGACATTCCACTATTGCTGCAGCACTTTCTGGCTAATGCAGCCGCCGAGCTAGGCTGCGACACCAAGCGCTCGACGCAGGAGCTGACCGATTATTTATCCACGCTACCGTGGTCCGGCAATGTCCGACAACTGGAAAATCTGGCACGCTGGCTGACTGTAATGTCATCGGGAGAACAACTGGACATCACTGACCTGCCGGCAGACTTGTCCCCGGAGAATTCATCCCCCGAAAACAACGGCGACTGGGTAAGTGGCTTGCAAAGCTGGGCAAGAGCCTCCATGCAAGAGGGGACCGGTATCGCCAAACACGCTACCGAGCAGTTTGAAAAAACACTGATTCAATGTGCACTTGAGCGCACTGGCAATCGCAAGCAGGAAGCTGCAATCATTCTGGGTTGGGGGCGAAATACACTTACCCGGAAAATAAAAGAATACAACCTAGAGTAATGACCATTTCATGAACCCAATTATACCTGCCACAATCGCGGCATCGATCGTCACCCTGCTATTGTCGACAACAGCTTTCAGTGCCGGATCTAATGTGACAACACAGCCAATCGTAGTCACAGAAAATTCCAGCGACCGGAACCTCAATAACAATAAATGTCTGCAATCCTTGAGCGAGAATGACAAACTGGTCGTGTCAGCGGCATTCCATGATGGTGCAGGTGGCTTTCGTCAGCTGGAGGAACTGCTCGCAAGAGAACCCTGGGGCTA
>JAYJMJ010121830.1:0-18068 GCA_036873875.1 Laminaria ephemera | reverse complement strand
GTCTGATTAAAGCCAAGTGTACGTTTAAAGGTTTTGTCGCAGCTGGGACAAGTCGTATATAGCATTCCCTGCACATGCCTACCGCTTCAAAATTGTTGAACAACCACCCGGAGGGGGAGGGGTTGTTACATAGTTTATAAAAGCTAGAGGGTTTCTTCGAGACGCACCGGCCCGCATGGAGCTATTCAACGGTAGACGGACGTGGCGCCACGAGTAAACATTGTGGTATGACTTCGCCCATTTTTGTACTCCCTGTACGCGTCGCCTTCTTGCAAATACGTAGGTACATGCACAGAACTAACTGTATAGTACACATCTTTGCTGTACGGGACAACCATCCACAGGTTAATGCTTCCTTCAGTTCAATATACTGTAGCTCTATGTACCAATTCAGGGGGCGTGTTGAACACACAGCATATTGATTAGCGCATATGTTGTAGAGTATTCCTCGTCGGTAATTACACCCCGAGTAGTTTGTGACCACGTAAACATTTTCGCAGTTTATACAAAGGCCTGAATTTATGATTCCACTTGTGTTTTGATTGTCTGGGTACAGTATCAGAGTTTCGTGTTCCCCCGGTTACTGACCTTTCATCAAAGGAGCGTATTGGAAAATTGACTTCGAGGTCAATACATATCTAGTTGATGTGCAGCCACTACGCCCGAGTTCACTGGGTATCTTAGTTTGGATATCGGACAAATAAAATGCAATGTGCGGCGAGATTACGAGTTGGTCTCCTCCCATGGCTTTTCTCCACTCTCGTTTATTTCCGCATTTGGCCACTTTAGCACGTTTCCAAACAATCTCGTTTTTCCTTCATCACAACTGTTCGTTGCAGACACGCAGTGCCACCGCTGTATTTCTCGTCACAGAGACAGAGCCTTGACACGCATCGTTCTGTCGTGCCCCGGTCGCGGGTACATTTGCAATCAATACATAATGTGCTTTTTTCGATTGTTTTTGTTTTAGGAATATATTTATTTTTCTCCGCGTTCTGGAAACGATCACATGTCAGGAATACATGCGGCATGAGTCTCCGTGGCCAGGTTCGTACAAACCAAGCAAAAGGAGGGAAGGGAACAGATACCTCTAAGACAACCCGGAGTCGTACAGTTGAGATGACTCCTCTCTCTGCAACGCTCTGCACTGCGTCTCCTTGAACCCTATCACGCCCAGATATTGCAGATATATATAATGAAAATATTAATCTACAAGATATGTCATTGTGTGCAAACTTCAGCGCGGCACACGAAGTGTCCGGCATCGTAGAAAGGACTGTAAATCGCACAAGATGTGTGGGAGCTTCCTGCACAAACGACTCTTCGCATACGGCGCCCGCGAATCCGCCGACGCCTCCTTGAACCCCCCCGTATAAATAGAAAACATGAAAAATACAAAATTCATGAACTGGCGCATCCTTACTGGGCCCACGCCACAGAAATATGACCATACGACCCGGCCCAAGGAACGTGAAATGGGATTTATCCAGATTCTGGGAGCTATTGCGCACGGGAAAGCACGGACATCGCAGCACGTATCATCGCCAACACCTCTATTTCCTGACACATGCCGCGATAAAGGTGCACCATTGTTGTTCTGAGGCTCCTTACTGGAGAAGGTCTATACCTCACCCAAAAACGTATTTTGAGTAAGCTGAAAGTGCAACCCGATGACCGATCCCGTGGCCTAGACATAAATATATATGTATTGAAATACAAGAATGAAATACCGACGATTTTGGCTTAAGGCGCCCCCTCATTCAGAAAACGGGTTTGCCAAAACGTTCTACCTCCATCGCAGCACTCGTCTCCTGGTACCATAAAGCGGCTGGGGTGCGTTTCAACGGAAACCGGGGTGTGGGCGGCGGCGGATACCGCCTTGCAAACCATACCTTATGCAACAAAACACCAAAAAGAAAAAAGAAAACGTCTATATCAACGCTCAGCAAAACTCCTCGACCCCTCCCCACCCTAGTCCCCGGCAACTATGCAAAGGCAGAGGGCTTGCCCGGACGTCACTGCGCTGTGTTCCAGCAAACAATGCATGCTGTGAGGTATTCGCATTCACAAACTATTGACGCCTTGCTGGTTACCCATAGGCTAACTGCTTCTAGATGATATGATACTTCGAAGTATGCTGACAACGCGACGACGCGCCACAACGCCTCCTACAAAAATCGCTCCGATAGTAGACATCACGAAATAGGATACCAGAATAGCCACCCTGGCTGTGCCTGCAGTACGCATGCAGCAATACGAACCGAGATTTACGGCGCAAGCCCACGCCGTTTCATCCAGGTTTCGGAAACTGATGCATATCCTACAATGACCTAGTGGCATGTAGATCGTCGAACACGTCCCGTCCACCTACCACGTGACTATAAATCGATTATGACTCACAAAAAAAGCTGGACGTAGGGATGGGGACGGGGGCACACTTGCCACTATTCCGAGGAACCACTATGTTACTTACGCAGGGATAGCAGAGAGCACTCTAGGATCCCCCTCCCTCGCCCTCGTTCAACACTTCTACTACAAGACATGAAAGGCAAACTGTTGCCCGCATAAAAATATATATGGTACGCGTAATCATCGCGGCTTTGTGTTTGACGCATGCTGGCGGTATGCTCTGGAGACATATGATGAAAACGTTCTCGGCAGCTCAAAGCTCTTGGTGGTAGCCGTCCGTGTTGCAAAGAACGCGGGTTAAAATTGCAGAAGATCGAACTCAAGCCTCTACTGCTGGAAGGCATTACTCCGTGTTGGTCAGAAGGGCGAACTTGGTTCCCAGAGGGCCGGACACACGGTAGTCCTCGATAATCCCACGGAAGGCGTCATGCCCGTCCATGACTTCACGGCCATCCTCGTCCAGCACCGGCCGGGCCGTCTCACCAAGCAATCCGGACAGAGATACCTCGTCGAGGGGCAGTCCTTCTATACCGACATCCATCTGCCAGAACTCCAAGTCGGGGAGGACACGGCCAGCACCGCCCACGTCTCCAGCCGTCTGGTAGTTAACACCGACGTTGAGGCGTACAACATTCGAAGCCGTGGCGATCCGGAACACAGAATGGATGGACTGCACGTCTGCGACATCGTTCTCGGAGATGTACTTGGCACACCAGTCAGGCGCCGCCATTGATTTGAAGCGCAGGATCCATTCTTCGAAGCTTTCCACCGCAAGCAGGTTCCGTCTGTTCTGCAACATTTTGTCGTACGTTTCGGCCCATATCCTGTCCCCTCCAAATTGGCGGCACTCCGCCGGTAAATTGGTCGCCGACACCTCAAAGCTCTCCGCCACAAAGACATCCCTGGAGAAACCGGCAAGGCTGTCAACCTCCTCCCCGTCCACGGTAGCGCGCAGTCCGCCGTCAGAAAGACAGGGCGACACACCCTGAGGACAGCCAGCCGTGTCGATGACGTACGGGTCCTTAACCTCTATAACGAGAGAGTGCCCCCATGACAAAATGCTGACGGCTGTGATCAGTTGGCGGTCGGGAAACTCTTCGGGCAGGGGAGCGGTGACGCGAACGTTGACGTGGAGGTCGTCGTGGTCATCTTTGACCAGGGAGTACCACCCGCCGTCGATGCCAGACCAGTCAATCCTCTGGCCCATGAGACCCTGGAGGTGGGGCTCGCCGCAAGTGTCGCTCCCTGTTGGGCACGCTACGTTTCGTTCGGATATATGGATGGGTAGGCGGGGACGAGTCATTAGGAAACGAGACAGTGAGAAAAACTGTTGAGATACCGCCTGGTATTGTCACAAAGTCTGCCTACACAACAGCCAAGCCCACAACACTTGAGGATGCACAACACCTTCGACTTTAAGCGTTCCTGCTTCGCTACACTTATATCGTATACTTGATATTACATTTGCTTGGCCTTTAGAGCACCAGGACAACATTGGTGTTTCGTAGTTTGCCTTTTGAGTAGCAACTGCACAATTTTGTACGCGATAGGGCCTTTCAAGTACTGTATAGGAAACGCCCTTATTGGAACACCACATACCGCCTGAACTGCAGTAGACGTCCCGAGCCCACCCACAAATCATTTGAAAATTGCTTACACTCGCCGCACTATTCTTGATCAGGCAACAGGTCACTCCGACGCATAGTTTGTACCTAAACATACTTAAGGGACGAGCGAATTACGCTGCCTCTCCACGCTTGGAACACAAGCTTTGCTTGCGCTAACCGCAACTGCTTAAGTTTGAACTTCGGTGACACTGCCAGCCACTCCTATAGAACATCCGATGCCACCCTTCAACCGGACGCCGTGCTCCTTGAGGGAGCACCGCCGAAAAGCTACTTAATCAGGGTAGGGGTTACATAGTTACCCAAAGCACAGTAACATCACATTTAGGCGATGCAAGCGCAACATGGATGGAGTACGTTGGAGCGAACTGAACTCCGAGCATACAACAGTTCTGAATGTAAGATGTTACGGAGGGCCATAGTAATCATGACCCACGATATCCACAAAGACCTACATATTCCACTGTTTTACTAACCATATTTGGTCCGCATTACTGTGTGCCCCCGTAATAGTTCAAGTCCACAACAGGCAGGTTCGGGTGCTTAATTCAGAAGGTATGCTATTATCCGTACGGCGTGTGTCCTATTAAAGAAGGCAACAAATGCTTTACAGAAGATAGTATTGCTGCTGCTGCTGTTGCTGGGTTTCTGGTGTTGCAGAACATGGCACTTGCTAATACAGAATGACATACAATGCCTGAGCAGGGCATTTCGAACACAGAGATAGATAGCAGCATTATTCTCACAGCATTCCTCTTCATCTTGAAGGTTCCTTGGCGCAAGCCCGGCCCCTTCGAGAAGTCGACGTCCAACAACTATGCATTTTCCCGACGAAGGGTCGCAAAAGCCCAAGCGCGATGAAAAGCAGCACCTGATAACGCTTGTCTTGACGCAGGTGCCCTTGAGAACGCAAGTACCATAGATTGATATATAGCCGGAGCTGTGTCGTTCGAAACAAGAAGGGGGTTTCAGCAAACATATCGAGGAAGGGTATGAAAGTGGCGAAACGTGCTTGCGGCATGACTCAGGAGGCAGAGAGTGGGGAGTACGGCAGTAGTACCATCTTCGATTTGTACTTTAACAGTTCAGGTGGACGTGGAAAATGTGAGTGAAGGGTATTGCCGGAGGCGCCACAGAACGAAACACAAACAACAGTAGTTTTTTCAGGGGACGTTGATCCATCGCTGTGAGGGTACTACCAGCACCACGCGCTTGGCGGTATGCGCCAAGGTTCTCACGTAAACACAGCGTCTTGATAGAGTGAGCGTTCTCTGGCGCCGTTGCGAGACAGGACAAGATACAGGAGAAAAGTGAGAAAAAGGGTGATCTCGCATCGTTTCTATCTCGGGGAGGTATCTTATCTGCTGGTGACACGGCGGATCGTAGACAACAGCCAAGAGCGGGATATCATCTACAGAGGGTGATACAAGAGGTCTCCGGAGGAAAGGACAAGTTAAGCGCTTTTCGAGAAACGCTGAAGCGTTACAAAAGGTTTTCATACAACATAAGTAGGAGCGCATGTGGGTTGAGGGGACCAGGCATGCACATCACCCCCCAGTTTTAGTGGTGTGATAATTCTTACTCTATAGAACCTAACGAATAATCAAGGTAGGTGTCCTGGATACTCAACATCTTAGCATGCCTCTAACATAATCCGAACAAGGAGGGTTAGATGTAGGTGCAACTATATACTATGTCTATAAACTACCGTGGCTATGCCTTTGCAGAACATTCGAACAAAGGCGAATGTGGCAAGTACCGGTGACATCGGAAACAAACTTAGAATATACCTGGTATAGGCCCAGTCTCAGGATTTGACAGTGGGCATGATATGTGCTCGTCGCGCAGAACCCCGGCAACAATGATGGGGTTTGGGACGCCGCGGTCGGCCGGGCTCGAGATATGCGACAGGAGATAATTATTATTCGTGGAAGATGCAATGAGGTACATGTATAAAGTACTGACATTGTGGAGGTTTTGGCATCTAGGTTACCGTGGCCGTAACGTAGATGCGAAACGACACAAATTAAACAGATAGACCCAGAGTGCTTGTGAAGCCGCTCGATATGCAGGGGCAGTACACGGCTAACACTCAGCGTCGTTGACTTACAGGAACAAGACCGCGGGACAGGAAGAGTCCACAGGTGTACCAATGTACATGTATGAGTGCTACACATCGGAGAAACATTGCCCCGACTGGTTGATGAGAGTCATGTCGTGGGTCGTGGATGAAGTACTTCGATTGTGTACGTGTCATATACTTCTTGTCAGATTGACGCATGCAATACGCGTGCTCCCAGGGGAAACAAAATATCAATTGTTGACCGATCCACGGTTTGTTCATCCCCAGCCATGAGTTTGGAATGGCTGTGGGATGCAAACAGAACGTGTGTGAAAAAGAAAAAAACGTCGTCGATCAGTTTACCTAGTGTGATCCTGTTCACACCTCCCCGCTATGGCTAGAAAGGCATGTTCATTATCAGCACCGGACGATACCAGGTGACTGGTGAATAGTTTAAGACATTTATTGTATGACCTAAAAAGAAGCTTAACAGAATAACGAAAGGAAAACGAGTTGGACCTGAACGTTGCACACTAGCCTGCAGGTACAACCGTTGCATATCCTGGTGACAGGAGAAGCAATTCAAGGTCAACATGCTAGACTACACGGCGGAACCAGCAAAATAAAGAGGGAGACATCCCGACTATGAGCCGGGGTAAGACTACAGACGCTGTGTACCGGTGGGAAAACCTTATACAACGGCACCTAAAACACTCAAGTTGCACACCTTTAGCATCAACGACAAGAACAGATTAGCTCGTGGAAGAGAAACACAGAGGGGTCAACACAGACAGAAAAATCGCATCGTGTGTGGCAGAAAACACGATTCGCGTGTACAGATCCCACAAGAAGAAACATACCCGCGGTGATCGTCGGGATACAACAGAAAAAGTCCACGGTACATCGCACTCGACCATAAAGCCATGCGGGTATCGAAACCTAACGTTGAGATACACGAACAAACGACAAGCCAAACTGATACAAACGAAACGTAGCACCGCACAAACAATGACCATGGCGACGGTAAAGCGTAAGGTGACGGGACAAGAGACACAGCGAAACACTGAGCATGCATTAGTCGATGTAAAGGTGACGTTGACAAGTCTGCGCGCCCCAAACAAGCCCAATATAGTGCAAAGTGATATATTTGTGGTTACAGTTACCACTTGCGGGGATCAGATGCTGCAGGATCCCGTGACACATTTACCGCAGGCTACAAACCTTCGAGTACCAGTTCCCAACACGGCGAGATGACGGCAGAATTACCCAAACATTAGACCCTAGCCTTTAAGGCACGCCATAAAAAAGGCCTTAACGCCCTTGTTCAAAAACGTGTGCCTTAAGGGCTGTCTGGAGCCTTAAAACAAGCTTTATTTCAGTTTACTTTGTCTGACCTTAACGCCGTTAGACCTGAAACCCCATACACAGGGGATAGGGTAGAGACTCTAGTCATTTCGTGAAGAAATTTCTCTCTCCCTGTGGGCCTAAAGCGCTTTCGATTGATTCGCCCCTGTCCACTACGTTTGGAAATTCTCGCCTTAAAGCGTATTGGTTGGACACGATGCTCGCCATCAATGTAAATAAAGCGCTTTGTTCTGCAAAACATATTGCACTCGAATTCCAAGTAACTTTCCACTATAAACGTGGGAGCACGAGCCTTCAACACATGCCTTATCTCTGATTACTGGCTTTAATACGGGCCTTGACTATGAGCCTTACGGCCTACAAAACACCTACCTCTGGAGGGGATCCTTGCGCGTGAGGTGGTCCTGGAAATTCAGCCAGCGAAGGAGCGTCTGCATTAGTGGAAGCCAGTCTATGCTCTCTACAGACCAAAACGGCTATTTAGTAATCTTGGTCACTGCGCCTTCAACATCGGGGACAAGGCGATTTGTTCCCAGGAACATGTCATCAAGTGCATTAGGGTCGGGGATAAGGGACGATGCAGGGACATCGTTTTTCATACGACCGAGATAGACAGAAGTTTCGGAGGTTTGACTATTTTTGGTGACCAGAGAAATGACAGGAGAAGACCGACTTCTGCGAGAGTACGGGCCGTGCCGAGAACAGTACGGCTTGAGGCTGGTGACGCCGTTTTCGGGATATGATCGCTTGATCGCCCTGCTTATAACTCAGGAAAGACAGAGTATCATTCGCAACTGCTTACTTATCCGCTCGTTAGTTAGTACTTGAGCGGGCCAACACATACGCGAGCTGCAAGGTTTCGATAGTTGGGAGGCAGTAGTCCAGTTGGCACTGCGGTTGGGGCGTGGCGGGCACTCCTAAAATGATGTCGAAAGGCAGTACGGCTAGGCGTCCGTATATCACATATTAACAGTGAGAGGTGTATCTTCTATTAATGGTGTGGAAGAGTACGCAGTGTTGTGCTCAAGCCACACATACAGTAGCAGATCTACCCGAATTTAAACACGCGACACATGCTATGGTAGAGGTGCACTTTTTTGTTTCTGAGGCTCCTCACTTGAGGAGCTCTATACCTCACCCCCAAAAACTGTTTTTTGAGTACGCTGAAAGAGCTACCGGATGAACAAACCCATGACCTAAGTATACAAAACTTGACATTGCAAAACAAGACTGACATTCCGACGATTATGGGTTAAAGAGCCTGGCCATGCAGGAAATGGTTTAGCCACTAAGTATTTTTGCAACAAGCAGGAAACAAAAACGCGCACACAATCAAGTAATATTGACCTCACGCCACATCTAACACGTAGCAAGAGGGCACGATCGTCGACATTCCGCACAGCTAGTACTCCTTCAATGCACATACTTCTGTACGTATATTATGGACTCACGCCGATACGTTCATCATCGTGTCAAACCCGACTCGACGACAAACCCCGTAGCGTTAGATAGTATTTCCCAGCGACGGCCTAGCAAACCGTTTACTGGCATGAAGAGCCGAGACAAAATCGTAGCTAGGGAAAATTCCAACCTGCGATTTGTTTCCGTCTTGGAATGACGCGTGTCGAGGCTCTGTCACTGTGATAAGCGTTGCAGACGTGGCACCGACTGTCAGTAAAGACCACTTGTGAAGAAGAAAAAACAAGGTAGTTTGGAAAGTGACGCGTGTAGGCCAAACGTGGAAACCAAAGAAGAGAAGAAGAGAGACGGAAAAGGGAAGAGAAGAGGAGGAGAAAAAAAGAACAGAAAAGGAGTGTAGAAGAGGGGTGATTGAGGTAGGGCTGAACGTCACCTCATTATCACGGAACAATGTCCATGGTACGGGCAGATGTACTCTGCAGGCTGTTGCACTGGCCGACAGTCCGTCCTACAGTAACGTTCCCTGTACTGTTTCCTGCAACGTTCCCTGATACTTTTGTTGGTAAGCTGTTTACCGTGTACTATTAATACGATCGACTTCCCTATTAAGGCAAGTTGAATACAGTACGCCGGCGAGAAGGCACTACTGGTAGTCTCGCCGCATATTCCATTTCCCCGCATGTAGAATAAGATCCCCAGTGTACTCAAGCGTAGTGACTGCGCATCAACTAGATACTAGTGGACTGCAAAGCCCATATTCCAATACGCAACCTTGATGAGAAGTCAGTAGTTAGAGGAACTTGATACTTTAAATAGTAAACTCAAATGGTACGACATACTCAGACGTGTGTATGAACACCGCCAACATGGATGGAGTCCTTTCACTCAGAGAATCCAAGTACTAATGGAACAACACACTCAGGCCTGTGTATGAACAGCGGTAATATGGATGGGAGCACGTCACAAAATACTACCGGGTGTAATAAACACAAGCAATACCATAGAAAAGAAGCGCAAACCCGTCTGGTGGGTGTTCAACACGCCCCCTGAATTGATAGCTAGAGCTGCATAAAACCGAACAAAATAAAAATCTGTGGACGCTCGTCCAGTTCGGCGAAAATGCGTATTATTCAGTTTGTGTAGTACGCATGTACTCGAAAGAATTTATACAAATGCAGATTGTACGGCAATAGACTATGATAGGTGTAGTCGTATCACAAAAGCCGCTCGTGATGCCGTTTAGTTGACAAGCGAGTTACATCTTCAAAAGAGAAAGCGGAAGAAAGTATCCGCTGTACGTTTACTGCGCCCCCTCAATTGAATATCCTAGAACAAATACGAAATCGAAGAAAATCGAATAGAACTTGTGGACGTATATAAACATGTGTCCAGCGTTATACTGCAATGTACATGTACCACATTCAGTTTTGTGGGCATGTATGTATGATACACGTACTCGAAACGAAATTTTGTCCAGTAACAAAGCCAAAAAATAGACTCAAAAACATGACGACATTAAGTCCGGTACAACAAGGTGTGCACCATATGTTTTGTATGAGTTTGCATGTTGCGTACTCGTACAAGTGCCATATATAGCAACGTCAACATGAAAATGTATGAAGAACAAGTTTCCCTACGAAAATGCAAAACAAACAAAAAACAAAACGGTAAGAACAACCTAGCTCGTGATGCTGAAGGCTGCTCTGCTCCCTGGTGAATTGCCGGGTTATTGTTGCTGTTGTTGCTGGTGCTGCTCTTCATGTTCGTGTTGTTGTCGTATTGTCGTGTAGAACTTAGAAGAAGAGCAGGACCGATGTACGCCGAGTAGGTATGAGCGATGGCTTGTTAAGATAATAATGCTGATGACGATGTTGATGATCAATGCAGACCTCGTAATCCTGCCCTCTCCTGATCGTCGAGCCTTGGTACTGCAAAGAGAGGGCAGCTCGTTGGCTGATGCCGTTCTCGCTGTTTGCTGAAAACGCGGTGCAATCAAAACTTACGCCCCCGTTTGACGAGGGCAACAACAAAATGTCGAACACCCCATTTCTAGCATTTTTGCCCGAGGTCCCGGCAAAACCGTGGAAACTGGTTTATCGTCTTGGTGTGAAGCTGACGATGTGCGTAGCTGGTCCACATCGGGCTTGAGATGCTGAAAACCGTGTACTTGGTAAATGCTCCGGTGAGGTTGTCGCTGAAATAGCCTTCGAGTGGCTGGTAGTTGGCGACGAATCCCTGTCTGGTTCTGGAAAAAGGCCTGAAATTTTCAAAAAAGCGTTTGATAGACGGAAGATGTTGATCATCTGGTGGTGGAAGCTGGTTGATATCTCCCAGCTCAACGCTAAAGATGCTTAGAGGTAAGCCTCCAGGGCTATGGGCGTGTAGATGTTGCTGGAGTCGTAGTCGATGCAGTTGATGAGCTGATGCTGCCAGACGATGCTGGCTTTCAGGTAGTTCTGCTGTTGTGGTAGTCGCTGGTTACAGCTGGCGAAGCAAATGTTGGTTGTAGGCTCTACGACGGACAAGACACCTACGCCTTCTCGAGGCGGTGATAATGTCCTATTAGTACGAGTAGTTGACGTGTACTCGTAGCGAGGAGCAGTAGTAGAAGTAGCTGATGGGCTAGATGCAGCTGGGCAGTATGCACCCATCGCCGTTGGTGACTTCTAGTCGATGATGGTGCTCGCTTGACCACTGCTGGTGAAGGTGAGTTGGACAATATGTTGGCCATGACGGAGGCGGAAGTGATGGCAATTGCCATCTTTTATTTCTCGCCGTTGAACAATGCACGATTTGCTGTCGCATTGGTTCGTTTCGTGCAGGTTACAACTAGAGTTCTTGTGTGAAGAACAGCTGAATTCCTCATCAGTGTAATGCTTGTAAAGACATTTTGAGCTTGATGACCTGGCTATTTACAGTTTGAGCGCATCATTACTGCTGTACACACGTTGTGACGCCCCTTTGCTATGAGTAAAAACCCGTTACGCATGGTATTTTTTGGAGATTTTGTTTTTTGTAGTTCGGCTACGTGCGCCGTGAAAGCAGTTGCTGGAAGTTAATGCTCTTTTTCTCCGAGTCTGACTGCGTGATTCTAGCGTCAAAGCGTCAAAGAAGTTGCTGGAAGTGAACGCCTCGTTTAGGCTGGAGGGTGTTTCCCCCGTCGTTAGGCTGAGTAGCCGATGTCTCAACGACCTTGCTGCACGTTACAGCTCGTTTAGGTCTGCTCGTTGTGTTATAAAAAAATACTCGAGGACACATACTTGTACCTACTTTGTGCTAGGTGGTAGCTTGAAGAAAATGTTAAAATGACGACTTCGCGTGTATGATGGCGTGAAACCGGACTTCTTACCTGCTACACGCTTGATAGCGCTAGCAGACTCCTTACCTGCTTCGCGCAAGCGTGAAAGCAGTCTTCTCTCTTATATATTTCTGGCGTATTTGACGTAGATGTGATGCTTCTTGAGTCGAGACTGATCTTGACTCTTGAATAAATTTCCAAAGTTCCTCCGCACTTGAAAAAAGTGGAGATCCTTCCTCGTACTCCTTAGAAACGCTTGGCGAAGTCAGCGGGACGCCGTTGCGTGGTGCCAGTCGATTTGTAGATTTACGGGCGACGCTCATAACCGTTTGCGACGATGCGTGGTGAGACTCTGTCTCTGTGATAAGGGTTGCTGAGGTGGCAGCGACTGTCTCTGAAGATCACTCTTGAAGAATGAAAAGTAAGATAGCTTGGAAAGTGGCGCTTGCAGGCCAAAAGTAGAAACCAAAGAAGAGAAGAAGAGAGGTGAAAAAGGAGAAGAGGATAGTAGAAGAGGAGAAAAGAAGAGGAGAAAAAAAGGAGTGTAAAAGAGGAGTCATCGATGTAGGGCTGACCGTCACCTCATTATCACGGAACAACGTCTATGCGACGGGCAGATGTACTCTACGGCTGTTGCACTTGGCGACAGTCCGTCCTATGGTAACGTTCCCTGCACTGTTCCCTGCAACGTTCCCTGATACTTATGGTGGTAAGTTGGTTACCCTGTACTATTAATACGACCAACCTCCCTATAAAGGTAAGTTAAATACAGTACGCCGGCGAGAAGGAACTACCGGTAGTCTCGCCCCATATTCCATTTCCCCGCATCTAGAACACGATACCCAGTGTAATCAAGCGTTATGACTGCGCATCAACTAGATGCTACCTGGTACTGGACTGCAAAGCCCATATTCCGATATTCCGAACTCGAGAAGGTCAAGTCTCTGCGTCTAGATGACTATTCATCCCACACCAATACACGACGGATTAGCGCCATGCATCACTCAAAATCCATCCTGAGAGGACTCTCTACAGTATCCTTTGCGGACAGTTGAGAGACTGGCGCAGCAAGAGCTATCGAACTGCTGCTCCATGTAGAGCACTTCAACCGGTCTCAAACGAGACGGAACATCGCTCACGTTCAACCTGGGTTGGTGGGTGGGTGAGCAAACGAAAGTTGGTGCGTAAATTAAAGTTGGTGGGCACACGGCAAGGGGGCGCGCGAGCGTGTGTCAGCAAACTGACCGCATCAGCAAACCACGAATGACTCTTCCAGCAGAGACACAGAAGACAAGATTTGTCGTATATCACTCCACATAGAAAACAACGAACAGAACACGCGATTTTCTCGACAACGCCGCTTCTGTTCGTACAGTACAGCCACAAGTTTCCCTTCTGCCGCTCTTACGTACCAACGTAAAACCGCTCATCTCTCGCGAGTACCGGCAGGAATAACCCCGCTACCGCTGCTGCTGTATGCCTTTACGACCTCCTGTAAGCTGCTGTGGCTACGGCGGATAATGGACATGATTGTCGGTACCGTTTGGTGTGGCTCAACCACTTCTACGGCTGCCACGTACACTGGAGGTGTCACTACTACCGTCTGTATCCACCTCTAGAGCTAGTAAACGTTTCGCAACCCTCACCGCTGCTGTCTTACTAGCACAGCAATCAGTGGTCACGCCAACCTAAACATTCTGTAGTGGCAGGAGGCCAGTCCAACGTCGAGGGACGAAGCATTAACGGCCGAAGGAGCCCCCTATCCGGTAGATGCATGTACAGGATATGTGACGACAAACGACAAATGGACTACTGCTGTAAAACCTAGTAGAACCTTCAAATTATGATAGACAAGACTTTAGCGTACACGAGTATCGGCCAGATACCGATCTTTGGTACTATTACTAGTATAATATCAAGATGAATAGGTGATGGGTGCGGTACAAGTAGGATCGAAACTCCTATCTGGGCGCCGCCGTCTCTTCTACAGCATGACATAACATCACGAGCAACAGTGGAACCAGATGTATTTACTTGCCACGAATACATAGCACATCACCTTCGGCCCGCATGTCGAGGCTGTACCCCGAAGAGGCATGCAGACAGTACAGGAAACTAGAGTGTAATCTTCATGTTTGAGTTTTTTCTTCATGCATCCACCCTTCAATCTATTTGATCCTCCTGGATTGTGTGAGGGGCGGAGACGTTGCGAGAGGAGTATAGTAGGCTAGCCAGGAAAAACACGGAGGTGCAAGTCACTACAGCCTAGCAGAGTGCCGATGCAACGTTGTCTCCCGCTGGCCCGACGCCAGCTGTCTTGGCACCGAGACGAACAAGCACTACAACATTCTATACATTTGGTTATATGATACTCGTAAATCAATATCTCACTGCATGCCTCTATATATCGTCACTGCATCCTGTCATCGAGTTGTCGTTTGCGACGCCCACGGGGAGAATAGATCACGCGCGCTCTCAACCACGCGCGTGCGGTCGCACATCGCCATGACCTCCGACTGCGCGCGCCTGCGATTCCAATGCCCGAGCCCGCCCATTCCGTCGCGGCTGGGGATGGATGCTTCTTCCAATGCTCGAACTCACCTTTCGCTCCGAGAAGAAGAGCAGAAAACCTCGTACATAAAACGGGGGCTATGGCCTTGACCCCTGTCCATCGATCGCTCGCTCCGGTGGGAAAAAATACACAAATCCGTCGCAGGCAGCTATCAACACATATGGGACGGCTCCACCCCAGGCAGCCGCCGTCGTTTGCACAAACTTGTCACTCTCGCGCCCTTTCACGAGCAGAAGGAAGATGAGAAATTGGTGCGCACGTGGCTGGAGCAGACATCCTCCGACCGTGCGCGCCTGCGATTCCAATGCCCGAGCCCACCCATTCCGTCGCGGCTATGGATGCATGCTTCTTCCAATGCTCGAACTCACCTTTCGCTCCGAGAAGAAGAGCAGAAAACCTCGTACATAAAACGGGGGCTGTGGCCTTGACCCCTGCCCATCGATCTCTCGCTCTGGTGGGAAAAAATACACAAATCCGTCGCAGGCAGCTATCAACACATCTGGGACCGCTCCACCCCTGGTAGCCGCCGTCGTTTGCACAAACTTGTCACTCTCGCGCCCGTTCACGACCAGAAGGAAGATGAGAAATTGGTGCTCACGTGGCTGGGGCAGACATCCCTTGCTACACGAAGTACAGTATTGGCAGGCTTTCTTCCGTAGGTCGGGGGGGTGTCTCCAGTGTCCCCCGGAATGTATTTGCGTACCGGTACAAATTATAAATTATTGAAAATTCAAAATAGAAGGGACAATCACTTCGTAACCGTCCCTGCTCTGCTACACGTATCGATATTTTCTGAAAATGGTAAAATACAATGAAGAAAAGTTTTTACTTTTTATGGTGAAGTGCGGCATTTTTTAATAGTCTTCCAACGCCCTCTTTGCCAAGAGGGCTTAGAGGCTCACGGAATGGTTGTCCGTGTGTCGTCATTGCATCATGTCGATCAGAACATTACTGTTTTGCCTCAAAAACATATTATCGCATACCAACCCCCCCCCCCCGAAAAAACTAACGTCGGAAGCGCGGAGAAACAAATATAACTACTGTAGGAAATATATGAAAGTAAGTTGTAATCGTGTTTACAAAACATGTTACTTTTCTCCTTTTTCAAATGTCACACTTTTTAACAGAACTTTTATCACAATTTTTTTTTTCACTTGTGGTACACTTGCCCACGCCTCATTCTTTTTTTCGTAGTTGTGCAAGCCTCCCACAACATCATTTTGGGGCAATTTGTTGTACAATCGCTGACAAGGGGGGGTGTAAAGTCCACCTGTGCGCCCTATGACACAATTGCCCTGGGACAGCAGGCAGCGGTGTAATATATTTTGTACCCTATCAGTTTGAAACACCTTCATCCGCCGGTTGTTAAACTCAGTACCTTGATCGGAATGCAGCCTTTAAGGTGGTTTGAACACAGAAACGAAACGCGTTCGACGAGATTGCGCATGACAATGGTGGTCTCTACATTTCTGATGAATAGCAAAATGCCAAAGCAGGTGAGATGCTTTTTCGTTCACCTTAAGGACCTATCGGCTGCCTTCCAACGTATGCTCACACACTCCAACAAATTGACAGCGGCACATCAGGATGAACGTGTGACGGGCCGGTGTCCCCAAACTGAATATTTAGGAGGGGTGTTCGGACGGTTTACGGTGTTTGACACAATACACAGCCTTGAAAGATAAATGACCAACTCAAGCGGTAATATCACGACAATGAAAAATTAAGATTCGAATAAACGTAGGTAGGTCAAGTGGGTCCCGAACATCACTACGCCTACGCAAGTGGCCACGGAAACAAGAGCGAACAGACATCGTTTCGCGGAGGAATAATATGGCTCGTCGTGTGCTCCGATTGTCTAGACGGGACAGATGCTGATTTTGGCAGCTTGAGATAATCGAAGTATTGCTAGAATTCGGTGGGCTGTTGGAAAAGTTTGCACGGTCTATACCAGGAAAGAGCGAGACAGCGCGTACGAACAATTCGCCATCACTTTAGGCAGGTGTAATCTACTCTAAACGCATACGAATTACTACGGTAGAGGTGCACCTTAATTTTTCTGAAGCTCCACACTTGAGGAGTTCTATACCTCATCCAAAACCCAACGGATTTTTTTTCTACCTTTTTTGCTCATCCCATTTATCATCTTTGCACTTTTTTTTTCTCCATTCTCCCTCCCTAATCGTAACTCAGATCCGGGGTCACTACGCAGGCTGTTCTCCCCCCTCCCCCACTACGGTACGCGTCTAAATTTTATCTCGAAAATAATTCAGCACTTTCTCTCCTCGTCGACTCGCGTCGAAATGTGCTTACCCACGCTATGAAGCGCTCTCGGCAGTTGGTGTCTCTAGAAACAAAAATCCCCATACCGAGATTCGAACCCCTGATTCCAACCTTAGTAGTATTCCTGGTTAACCACTAGACTATCTGGGCGACCGACATACTAAACAATGTGAACTCGATGAACCAGTCAATTGCCTAGTAATGCAAAAAACAATTAGCTAAAAAGTGCTACCCCTATCGTAACATTCGTCTCTAGCTTGTGGGAAGACATCTAATATTCATTCCCGCGGGGTGGCCGGGTAGAAAAGCAGTGCATCCGGAATACTGTGACATATTGCGGCCAGATGTGGCTCTGGTAGGACCGGTTTATCGTTGGCTTTGCTGTACACACGAGATACTGCATTGGGCACGGCTTGTATTGTGTCCGGGACATGATTGACAGTGAAACGAAGATTTGAAGGACAGCGTCCTTTCTAAGCATGACATGTATGTACGGTACATACCCGGTATAGAGGACTCATGGCTGACGGCTTGGCAGTCGGTCCAGCACAGAATTTATACTAACACTAATAGGTGGGGCCGCCTTCACCGTCCTGGCTCACGTCTCTCGATCATTATAGGCGCACCCGGATCCGGCCGCGGGCATAATATTTATGGGAATGTTTGTACTCATAGTATCACTAAGAGCAGTAGCACGAGCTCTGTAGGGTGTGGAGGTGTAGGGTGCTGGGCGTAAGGTATTGTGGTTCTTTCTTAATGCACCCTTTGGCAGTTCTGTAACATTTTCGGCCACGATTGGCCTACGTCCTCGACCAATACGGGCTTGCGCGGCGCAGCGGACGGGAATCACCCCGCCGCGGCGAAGCCCCGCTTGTATGTATCTAATGTATCTAAAACATATTTGAAATTACATAATTACAGAAGAGTACACTTTATTTAGGATATATACGCAGATAATTGGCTGGCGTCCCCAGTGGCTCAGTTGGTAACCTCGTAAACCTTCTGACGACTAAGTTGCAGGTTCGAATCTCTCCG
>JAYJMJ010121726.1:0-18070 GCA_036873875.1 Laminaria ephemera | reverse complement strand
TATAAAGGTGCGGTCGATGCACTGGCGAAGCTATTGACCTGAACGAAAATCGCCAATCAATCGATTGTAGGTCAGTTTTTGATTATCGCTAAGAATACTGTGCATCTCGCGGAAAGTGTTTTTACGTGCAGAAGCCACATTTGAATTAAAATTCGGTGCAGCCAGAGATAGTCTCTTAACAAATTTCTTCTTTTCAACGCCAACTTTTTGTGTTTGTTCAGCTGTTAGCTTCAGTCTCTTTGCAAAAGCCGAATTCAAGAGTCCGAAGGAATGTCTTTCTCGAATTACGAAAATTTGAAGCTCTAGTCGACGTATCCATGGTTTCTGATGCTCAACCAAAACGGCTCCAAATTGATCGGGCAATTCTGCACTACCATCGAGCAATTTTTCGAATCGAATATCGGAGTCTAACTTAGATGCTTTAGTGAATCTATGCAGCGAGGCCACATGCTTTCGCATTCGCTTCTTCTGATCCTCAGTCAGCTCTACTTCTCCGAGTAGTTGATCTCCTAGGAAAACGACACTCGTCAGAAGCACGAAAGTTTCTTTTGCTATCGATTCCGGATACTCGGAAGCCAATGAGCCAGCCTCGCTACGACTCTCTTCAATTTGCGAAAGCGCTCCGAGCTTGGAAACATAAGGCCGTTCCATCGCCCGAACTAATCGCGGACTGAAACTAAGCCAGTTCATTGGTGCTCCATGCAAGTCATCAAATATTTCTATTTGTGTCCGACTAAGAATTTTCCGACACGATTCGAGGTGCTCTGCTAGTAAGTCAAGCAATTCCTTCGAACGTTCTTGTTCTAAGGTTTCCAGACTCTTGCCAAGGTCGGTGGCTTGGTTCTTAACTGCTTCCTTTTGGCTCTCAGTGAGCTTCAGAACGTTGGAAGCTTTTTCATGCAACAAGTTGCCAACATCATTGGGGTTGGCCCTCCTCGATTCTGCTACGAGATGGTTTCGACTGGCTGTCAGAAGAAACCCCTCAAGCTCTTTTTGTGAAAAGAAGGTTGAATTTTTGTCTGCCAAACCAACGAATAACTGATCTTGAAATTCAATGAATTCTTTGGCAGTTATTTCGCCAGACTTTCGACGCTGAATGAGCTCAAGATCTGCCTTTTCGTATTGAGCGAAATAGGCAGATCTGAGTGCGTCTGAGTTCGCGTCGTGAACTTGTTTTCCATTGAGAAAATTGGCAAACTCAAACGCAGAAATTCCCATCCAATTGTTCTCGCCTGCGACCATTTTTTGGACCACCTGCGCACTGCAAACACAGTTTGAAAATAGGGCAGCACAGCAAAGCAGTATCGACATTGAAAGACGTTGCATGGTTCAGAGACTCAATCAATTAAAGTAAGTTTTTATAGCCCGGGATCGTCTACTTGATTAATAGGCCTCATCCAACGAAAAACACCAGTCCGTACATTAAATTTTACCGCGGTCGTCGAGTTCGGATTTGAACTTAGGGAGAACCATGTAACAAGTACTACCCTATAGGCATATTCTGGGTTCCCAGGAGTCTTGACGACTGTGCAACTAACTGAGCCAGTAGTCGGGTTTCCAGGAGTGGCATTAATCAGTTTGACTGAGTCATCATCCGAATCCAAGACGTTTCCGTTCGGGTCTAGAATCTCCAGTGTTTGATGACACCAAACAGTTGCATTAAGATAGGCATTTGAAACATCTGTTCTGACTTCGGCCGCTAAAAGATCTGAAGTCTTAAACTCATCTACATAAGGTGGAGTTCCAACGTTCTGACTGCCAGTGAACGCATTAAAATAGCCACCGGTAAAAGTTAGGCTCCCAGCTGACGTTCCTCCCAGAGGCAAGATTTGGGCATGGCACTGATTACTAAAGGGCAGTGCAATACAGGAAAAGACTAACAGTAAAAGTAAGCGGTATGTTCTCATTGGTTCACCCCAAGCAACATGTTGTCAGAAAAAGACAGCTGTACTTTTACCCGTTCAAGGGGGGGGGGCGTCAACTAAATTCTCTAACATTCCTTGTGTTTTTTGTTCCCATCTCGAGGCGGGTTCTGCAGTCAGTGCAACGTCATGTTTCATGGTTGGTTGTCAGCGAACCGATCAGCAATCACAGTATCGATCACTAATTGCAACGTGTGATAAGCCACGATTGGAAGGATGCTGATCTCCAGGCTGATGGCGATTGATAGTCCAACCATCAGAGTTTTTTGGCTGCCGGCAAACGCGATCGCGATTTGCTGAACTCTTGAGAATCCAACGGCCCCAGCTGCGGTCTTTCCGGCAAACAAAACAGCGACGTGAACCAACAGCAAGATGGCTAAGCCGATTGCCAATTCGGTCAAGCTCATGTCGAGCTGGTTATTGGCGAATCTCAAACCAGTTTGAACAGCACCAAGGAAAATGATGATCAGGATTCCGATCTGAGCGCCGATGCTGAGGCGTTTTTTATTGTCAGTCGCCCAGTTCGCAGATCGCTGATGAATCCGTACGAGCTGAGCAACGAGGATCGGCAAGACGACAAAGAAAAATAGTTTCGCGATAGAATCTGATAGTTGCATCGATTCGATCTGCGTGCCAGTTTGCACAAAAACCCAAAACGGCGTGCTCAAAAAGCACAGCAAGTTCGTGATGATGGTCACCATGATCGCCACGCTGTCATCGCCTCCCGCGCGGCGAGTCCAGACGGCGGCTGAAGCAAGCGTGCAAGGTGCTGCCACGACAACAGCCATTCCGGCCGCCACATCAGAGCTGACCAGGAATAGGAATGGCCAGATCGCCAGTGGCATCATGACTGTGTTGATAAAGCTACCAAACAACGGCGCTGCCGGACGCGACAACGTCTCTTTCAATCCGCCAAACGACAACGGCCAAGCCATCAAGAACATCGTGATCGAGACAACGGACCATTTGACAATCGACGACTGAGACAGGTTTTCAAAGGGACGGCAAAGTAAAAATCCAGCAGTCAACGTCAACAATAATGAAATTAGAAACCACTGCTTGCGAACAAATTTCATGAGCAATTGATTGACCGGTTGGCGGCAGGATGAAAGGAGTTGATGAATTAGCGGGCTGGTGGACTAATCCTAACCCGAAGCGTTAGCGAGGAGGAAGCGGGAACCAACCTGCCTCTTCGCTGACGCTTCGGGTTAGGATTGCGGGTGAAAAGAATTGAGTTCAATTGAATTCATGTTTCAGATCGATTGAGATTGGCTACATCTGGACAGCATGCGGTGAGTTGCCGCGGAGCACTCGAAGCAACGCTAGCACAATGAAAGCGTCTTTTCTGTAGCAACCGCACTTTCTTCTGCCAATGGGCAGACGTACCATACATGGCCAACCTTTTACGATTGCCATCAACTGACAAGGACGTCAGCGTAATGCACCACGAGCTTAGCGACAATCAAAGACGATTTGTCTGCCGGATTTTGTTTCTGGTACTGTGCGCTTTGCCAACTGCATTTGTCATCTATCAAGCCAGTCATCGAAAGTCGGCCGACGATTGGGCGCAGTTGATCCAGTCTCAGCTTTCGTTGCGGACCTACATTGGTTCGATTGAAACACCGCGTCCCAATGAAGTCGTGTTTCGCGATATTCGATTCGCGGATGACAATGGCGATGAAGTCTTTACGGCGCTCGAAGCGACGGTTCTATTCGGTCAACGGAATCGAATTATCATCGACGACCAATTGGCGCTCTCGATGACGGGCTTGAGTCACGTGTTAAATCAGGTTGCTGAAAAAGCAGTCAATCCTCGATTCAACCAACAGACGTGGAACATTGAAATCCGCAACGCGGTGGTTTACTCGGAACCCGATAGCCTCTCTGGTGAACAAGATCATCTTGTGTTGACTCCCGTTAGTGTTTTTATTGCGCCAAGCCACCAAGGCATGCGGGCGACGCTTTCAACGCCAATTCCGACGCACGATCCAAATTTGGGTGAGAACTGGGTGGTTTGCGAATTGGAACGAGGTACAACAACTGACGATATTCGTGTTGAAATCGATACGCGAAGTAGTGAACCGCTTCCTTGCTGGTTGGCTTACCCTTGGTTTCCTGAACTTAAGAAGTATGGGAACCAAGCTCAGTTTGCAGGGATGATTGAACTGGGGGTTGGCAGCGATCTCGACAAATCTGATTCTCAGGTGGTTGGCAATTTTGAATTTAGCAATGTTGATATTTCAAACACGGTTAATTTTTCACCACAGGCACAAGAGCCAGTGCGAATCGAAGTCCGCAAGTCGGGGCTGACAGATTCCAACAATGTGGACGCGACGCTAGTGTTGGCCGATGGGACACGTCAAGAGATTCGCAGCCTCTATTCAGAACGTCTGATGTTTGACGTTGATCAAGGAATTCAGGCAGCTGTTCAGCGAGGGCTCAATCGTTCAGCGTATGGTGGATCGCCTCGTCGATACGAGCCTTAAACTGGCCGATGAACTCCATTTCTTGAGTCCGCCGATTGGGCCCAGCCCGAATCGCAAGCGAGTGGTTTTCCGCAGCCGGGGCACTCACTCGCTTGCGATTCGTGCTGGTATTGGTCGTGGCGATTGATGCGAAATTCTAGTAAGCGAGGGGCAGATCGATTCCCGCTTGCTCCTTGCTCACGCTTGCTCCTCGCTCACGCTTAGGGTTAGGATTAATTCAATCAACCCAGCTTTGCCTTTGCAAAAGTAAGATCACCACCAATCAGTGGCGATCTTCGATTAAGATTGCTGACTGGCTTCTTTGGTTTTTTTGATTCGAGTAACCTTCGCTTGGCGAGTACCTTGGCTTGGTTAGTCTCTGATTGGCAACTGTTCCGATGCGAATGTGGCAAACACTTCTGTTAGGGAAACTCTCCGTTTCGATCTTGGCGTCGTTTGCGGTTGGCGGATTTTGTATCACGCGGCCGTGGTATCGTCAGACGATGGAGTTTAGCGAGTCCGCAAGCTGGTTGGGGCTGGGTGTCTTTTTTCTGTTCTTGGCGGTGGCTCAGTTGAGCGCGATTTACTTTTTGATCCGCAAGAAGAAACCGAGTGGTCGTCGCACTGAGAGTCGTGTGCGCTAGCGAGGCAGAGCCTCGACGGCAATGCGTTCCACGGCGGAACCATGGAACGAGAGGGATGGTGTGCAAGCGTGATGGTTGCGGAACGAAAGGCGACCATGCAGCTTAACTAAACAGCTACCGCAAACGTTTGATCACCTTCTTCAGTGATTCCGTCAACTGTGTCACTTCGTCCAAAGTGTTGTACAAGTAAAAACTTGCTCGGCAACTAGCACGAATATCGAGATGCTGGTGCAGTGGCATCGCACAGTGGTGTCCCGCGCGAATGGCAACGCCTTGCTGGTCTAACAGAATTGAAATGTCTTGTGGTGAAACGCCTTCGACGATGAAGCTGATTAGGCCAGCTCTTTGGTCTGCAGGTGGGCCAAAAATTTTCAAGCCTTCAATCTCAGTCAACTGCTCGTACGCTGCGACGGTCAATTCTTTTTCATGAGCCGCAACGACTTCTACGGAAATGGCTTCCAGGTATTCTACCGCGGCGCCCAGTCCAATCGCTTCCACAATTGGCGGTGTGCCAGCTTCGAATTTTGCCGGCAGTTCGCCGGGCGTAAATCCGTCGACAGTGACTTGATCGATCATGCTGCCGCCACCCAGAAACGGCGGCATCTTTTCTAGCAGTTCCCGTTTGCCCCAGAGGATGCCGATCCCAGATGGCCCCAACATTTTGTGCCCAGAGAAAGCAACGAAGTCAGCATTCCAAGCCTGTACGTCAGTCGTCTCGTGTGGGACGGATTGGGCTGCGTCAACGACTGCAATGGCACCAACGGAGTGAGCCAACTTTACAATCTCTGCTACTGGGGTCATTGTTCCCAAGACATTTGAGACAGCAGCAAACGAAATGACTTTGGTTTTGTCGCTTAACTTACTGCGCAAGTCGTCTAGGTCGAGACAGCCTTCGCTATCGATGCCAATAAACTTGATCACAGCGCCAGCTCGCTGTGCAAGTTGTTGCCACGGAACAATATTGGAATGATGTTCAAAAATCGGTAGCAGAATCTCATCACCCTCAGAGATGTTTTCTGCTCCCCAGGCGTGAGCAACGAGATTGATCGAAGCCGTTGTGCCTGAGGTGAAGATGACTTCGACATCGTGCTGCGCGTTGATGAAACGTTGCACGTTTTTACGCGCCACTTCATACTGGGCGGACGCTTGTTCGCTGAGAAAGTGAATGCCGCGATGCACGTTGGCATAAGTCTTTGTGTAGCAATCATCCATCGCATCAAGCACGGCTTGTGGTCGCTGCGTCGAGGCTCCATTGTCAAGATAGACCAGTGGTCGTTCTCGGTGAATGGTCTGATGGAGAATCGGAAAGTCCTTGCGGATTTCCTCAACATTGAAAGTGGAACGAGTCATCGAAGTCTGGCTATGTTTCGTAAAGTTGAGGTGCGAATCTGCTATGAATGGAGGACTTTAGTTTGATGTTTCGGTTCGGGGCTCGATACGTCAAATGAACATTTGGCTTGAAAAACAAAGCAATCTGCCACTGATTGGTCTGTTGTAGGCTCTGCTATAGGCAACTGAGTACTTTGCCGTGAATTAACTCATCAAATAGAGAAAAGCATCTTCGGCTGCCTTCAGCTTTGCTGGATCTTCCAGGTGTCGCTTGAGGATAGAGAATCCGTACAGCGTTTTAACGCGATGCGTCAGTCGGGCTTCGTCTCGCTTTAACATGTCGTCCCAGTATTCGGGTTCGCGTGGATCGCGAGACGCTTTGACGACCTTGCCCAACTCCTGTTCTACGTCTGGCAATGATCGCCACAGTCGTAAATGAAAGTGATGAGCCGGAAGTGCTTTCTGTACCACGTCTTGATAGCCAAGCTCATTGAGTTCAACAATTGCGGCCGCGTGATTGATGAGATGCCACAAGCCACCAAAGCCTTGCCGCCGAAGCGAGGCTGTTGCAATCAGCTCATCGATCGTCACGTCGATCAATTCTTGAACCGAACGGTACGCAGGGAAGTCGGTGGCGTCATCAAGTTTAACTTGATTGCCATTTTTCCAGCCCACAGCTTTGCCGTAGTATCCACGACCAGGATGCACGTGGTCGAACCCTTGAATCAACTTGCAGATGCCAGTGACGATTTCAGGAGTTGCGTACGTTGTGTGTCCACGGAGCGCGCGAATTGCAATCGAACCGAAAATGATGTTGTGTCCTGACTGTCGAGTTTTGCCAACGTTCTTAAGCAGGGCTCGTGCAATGGAATCGATGTCCGCGGCGGGCGCTGAGTTGGCGTCAGCGTTGTCATCGGCGGCTTTGGCGAAAGGCGTGAACAATTCAGTCGGCGTTACACCTGCCTTTTTAGCGTCGAACCAAATCGCCTCTTCTCCCGCGATGATTCGATCAAGCTCTTTCTGCATGCCAACGAAAACGGAGGCTGGTAGATCAGACTGATCTTCACCAAAGAAATAGCCAGCGGCGACTGAAGCTCCCAAGTGCCCCGCCATGGTTCCAGCACGATGCGCACGGGCAAGTCCGCAAATGCCTTTGTAAAGATAGTGGAACTCAATCATTGTCTCGCCTAAAACATTCGCCGTGATTCTTTTGTGAGCCGACGGTGTTGACCGCGGGCAGCAGCTTTTAAGTTGACAAAAAAGTTTGTCTCACTATCCCGAATACTCTTCTCTGGTTTAGCATTGCGGCGGGGGCCACCGGATCAGTTGTATTGTAAACCATCATTTGTGGGGCGACGCCGACAAGTTCGTTTGCGAATTAGTCAGACTCCAAATCCGGTGCCTGACTGGGTGCTTGATACGGATTGCCTGTTTCGACGGGCTGAGCTTTCACTATGTTTGCACTGGCTTCTCGGTCCTGAATCTGGATTTGATTGCGACAGGTGCTCATTGCGGTACGTAAGAATTGTTCCAGTTGTTGAGCGGCTTCGAACCGATCACGTTTGATGTCGAGATCGTCTGAGTAGAATGCGCGATTGGGAACCAAGTTGATTAAACGGGTGTCGGATTTGATACCCACAAATTTCTCTGACAGGTAGAAGCAAGTGTTCTTGTTCCAGCGATGAAAGGAAACAGCGTTGGGTTCGCCTGCTGCCCAGCCGTCTTTAAGTAGTCGCAAGTAATATTGTTCGCGCGGGACGCGGAGTAAGTTTCTCTTGGCTCGGTGATTGCGGATTTTTGAGAAAAGAAAGACCAAGGCAAACGGTAGCACCATCGCCACGACCATTAACGGAGCTGAAAATCCACCTTCTCCCAAGATCATCGCCAAGATAAACGCGCCTGCGGCAAGCACGACAAAGGAGGCGAATTTTCCAAACCAGTTCGAAGAAGCCTTGATTCGCCTCGCGATGTCTTCGACTGTGAACTCGCCTTCCTTTACCTGAGCCAACATGGGACCGATTGATGCAAACAGGTCTTCTTCTTCAAAGTGGTATTGATAGGGCGATGCGCCGTCGCGGACTTCGAATAGTTCTTTGTAGATTTTCAAAGGGAGATGGCCGTCTTCAGGTTCGTTGCGAATCTTCAGTAAGAACTCTCTGACTTCTTCGAGTTGTTCCGTTTCAATGGCTCGCTTTGGCAGCATTGAAAATCGATCGAGCCGTTCAAAAATGAACCCGTGCGCATTCTCATGGATGTTGTCGATCAAATCCCACTTGATCATCATTTGGCTGCCGCCGACAGTTTCTTTTTTGCCAACTCCAGTGAGTTCGATCGATCGTTGCAGCCCTGCTTTGGGATTGGCTTTCTGCATTTGCTTGATCGTCATCACGATCAAGCAAACAGCCATCAAGACGATGGCGTAAAGAACGACCCAGCTGTCGATCACGATCAAGATCGCAAGGGAAGGAATGAGAAGCGCCAGGATGAAAGCGACGATCTTAGCCGGCGACAACGATTGGACTTTATTCAATCGGTCGAGGGACTGGAGCTCAGCTGGGTTGAGTTGAAATTCAAATTTCATAGACAGGTCGTGGTGATCGCTGCTCAGATGGATTACTTATATTGTCCACCACCTCCGAGCTTTGTGGGACAGAAAGATTGAGTGAATTCTCGCGGCTATGGAGTTCACGATTCGATCATTGGGTCCAAACGGTTACCGAGAAATTGTATCGATTTGCGTTATCTGCTTCACTTTCCGAATCTCAGGACGCTCCCCTCATCAGGCCTGCCCAGCGTTGAGCCAGGAAACGGCCATTATCGAGCTAATTCCTCGTTATGCATCCACTAAGGGGTTGGGAATGCACGCCAATCGCTTCTAGAATGGGTTTCGTGCTGGTTGAGGAATTGATCGGTATAGGCGGGGAAAACAAGCGACTTTGCGTAGACGTTACAAATGCCATCGTGCTACAAGTGTCTCGCGGAGTTGTATCTAGAATCACAAGCAACAAGACATTGGGGTGTTTAGATGGGTTCGAGTTCTGTTCATGGTTCACGTAAGTCGTTGAAGTCAGTTCGTAAAACTCGCGCTCAGCGACGTTTCAAACAGAGTGGGACTTCCTATCAAAGTCTTGAGCCTCGCCAGCTATTGGCGGCTGTAGCTGCCGAGACAGGCGGCTCGATCTATGTGCTTGATCAAACCGTTCCTGTTGAGCAGCGGTTTGACCTTTTGCAGGATCATTTGCAGCATGGCGAAAATGAATCGTTTCGCTTGGTTGAATTGACACGGGATCAAATTGGCTACGGTCATCTTCGGTATCAGCAATACGCTAATGGAGTACCTGTTGAAGGTGCGCGATATTCGGTTCATGCAAAAGATCGTGCTGTTGTTAGCCTCTCAGGCAAATACATCGATGTGACGGCAGAGTACATTGTGCCGGCGGATCGAATTGGGAATGAAGGGGCGCTTGAGAGCGCGCTCGATTACGTTGATGCTGAGCTATACCTATGGGACAGCTCAGACGCGCAGGATGAAACGCTAACGAGCCGACATCCTGAGTTGCCGTTCGAGTTACCCGAGGGAGAGCTGGTTTACTTTTCAGTTGACCGAGAGGGTTCGCAGTTCGATGGTCAGCAACGACTAGCGTACAAGTTTGATATTTACTCAGTCCAACCTTTGGAACGCGATTACGTTTTTGTCGACGCCGTCAGTGGTGACGTTTTGGGTGAGTACGAGCGATTCCATGCGGCAGATGTCGCAGCCACGGGAACCAGTCTTTACAACGGAACGGTTGGCTTTACCGCCGACACATTCACTGGAGGCGTTCGTCTCCAGCAAGCCACCGACGGTGTTGAGACTTACACGTTGAATAACTCGACGAGTTACAGTGACGCTGTTGATGTTGTTAGCGCAACGACCGACTTTTCTGCGACGGCTGTTCAGACGGGAGTTCAGGCTCATTTTGGTGCCGAGCGAACGCTGCAATACTTCAGCAGTCGTTACGGTCGTGATTCGTTCGATGGCAATGGTTCAGTATTGACTAGCTATGTCAGCTACGACAGCAACTACGTGAACGCGTTTTGGAACGGTTCGGCCATGACCTATGGCGATGGTAACGGAACGACTTACGGTCCGCTTGTCTCTCTGGATATCGTCGGCCACGAAGTCAGTCACGGCGTGACAGAATTTTCTGCGGGTTTGATTTATCGCAACGAGTCCGGTGCGCTCAACGAATCGTTCTCCGATATTTTTGGTGAGTCGATCGAGAATTTTGCCCTGGGAGCCAATGACTGGTTGATGGGTGACGATATTGGAATCGGTGGCAGCGGCGCACTTCGCAGCATGGCTAATCCAAACATCTACGGAGATCCTGATACCTACAATGGCACGAATTGGTACGTTGGCACGGCAGACAATGGTGGAGTTCACACCAACTCAGGCGTTCAAAATAAGTGGTTTTACATTCTTACTGTCGGTGAGTCTGGAACCAATGACGTTGGATTTGAATACGATGTGCCAGGAATCGGTATCGATGATGCCGGTGCGATTGCGTATCGAAACTTGACGGTCTATTTGGACCAAAATAGCACTTACGAAGTGGCTCGCGTGGGCGCGATTCAATCCGCCATCGATCTGTTTGGAGAAGGCTCACAGCAGCATCTCTCGACCGAAGCGGCTTGGGATGCAGTGAATGTGGTTGATCCAACGTATCGTTCGCTGCCAAGTTTCCAGCGTGTGGGTTCAACCGAAGCGTTCAGCTACCTCGCTCAGTCTGGCGACACCATCACGAACACGATTGAGTCTCGAATCTATTCGCTTGACCTAGAGGCCAATCAAGTCATCTCTGTCAGATCTCAAGGAGCGGGTGGGCTTCAGCCAGAAGTTTCGATTACTGATCCGGATGGGAATGTTCTGGGAACCGATGGTTCTGGAGACCGTTTTGCGATGTTGCAAAACGTCCAAGTCGATTCCGCTGGGACTTATCAGGTTACCGTTGGCCGAATGAATGCGACTCAAGGCAGCTTTGCTGTTGATGTCTTGCTGAATGGTGAGTTTGAATCAGAAGCACTTGATGGCCAAACCAATGATACGCAGGCGACGGCGACCTCTATCGTCGACGCGATTAATCCTGGCACGTTTGCCGCGACAACTTTGGGCGACGCCGATCGAATGGTGGTTGTCGGTTCTCTCGTCAATGAAGGCGCCGAGTTTGTCGATAGTTTTGAGACGGGAAGTCTAAGCGGTAGCTGGTCTACATCGTCTTCCAATGGGTCGGGAATCGTCGAGGTGAGCAGTCAACAAGGTGCTCACACTGGCTCTCAAGCTTTGGTGATGGCGTCGAGTAACAATGGAACTTTCGTTCGTAACGAAGCGATCGTGACATTAGATTTGACTGGCTTGACGAATCCAGTTCTAAACTTTGCTCACGTTCATTGGAGTGACGAGACACATACATTGCCGGCGACATTTACCGGCAGTTCAGACGGTGACGGTGTCGCAGTAAGTGCGGATGGAACCAACTGGTTTACCATCCTCAATGCTCCGGCGACTGTCAGTGGAGAATGGGTCGAAGCGTCTTACGATCTAAATCAAGTCGCTGCAGACGCTGGGATCACGCTGGGTGCAAACTTCCAAGTCAAATTTCAACAGTACGATAATTTTGGGATTCCTACAGACGGTCGTGGCTATGACAGCGTAGTCGTTGTCGACTCAACAACCGAGTCGGCACGAGACTGGTACAGTTTCGAAGTCCCACAGGACCAGTCAGTTAGCCTCGCGACACGCAGAGTCGCTGACGCAGCTCCAGTGACGATTGCACTTTATGACGCCGATGGAAACCAGCTCTCAGTGGGCGCGCCAACGGATAACTATGGAAGTTACATTGACCGCTTTGCCGCGGATGCCGGGACTTACTTTGTTGAGATCATCGGAACGGGCGTCGAAGAATATTCACTTGTCGTTGGCCGAGACCTGGCTCTCGACGCTGAAGCCAATGACGATTCAGCAAATGCTCAAGCCATTGATGAAACCCAAGGCGTTCTTGGCGCTCTTGGATTTGATGTAAGAGAATCCATCGCGGATCCGGATACCGCCAATGACGGTGATGATATCTCCAGTTTGTTTCAAGGTGTAACGCTCAGCGACAATGTTGATTCGACCGCGATCTTTGCCGCTACAGCAGATTTTGGTGCACCAACGGGAACGATTGTTTTTGCAGCATCGGTTGGTGGTGCTAATGGATTTAGTGACGATACCGATGAATTGCGAGCTGATTTCGATAATCCAGTCTCTAGCGTTTCGATCGATGTTGGTTCTGATGATGCTTCGGATGTGGCGTTCTTACGAGCATTTGACGCAAACGGCGTTTTGCTCGAAGAAGTAGTTAGTGGTTCGGTTACATCAGGCAATTCCGAGACAATTAGGATCGAGCGAGCTGATCCAGATATTGCTTTCGTCATCGCAGCTGGGCTTGGGACTGATATTACACCGTTGGACAATCTTGTTTTCGGCTCGATCGAAATAGAAACAGATGTGTACACGCTTGATCTTGCTGTTGGAGAGACGGGGGAGTTCTCGTTGTTGTTGCTCGGTTCAGAGGCGGGATTGTTCGATACGGGACTGACGACTGGTAATACCCAGATCAGTCTTTTCGATCCTAGTGGCAACTTGGTGACAACCGACCCTGGTCTGGTCACTCACACTGCGACCGAGGCAGGAACCTATCAAATTGATGTTGAAACAACATCGCCTGCATCCGGGACTTATTACCTGCACCAATCGATTGCCTCTGCGGCAACGGTTCGAGGGCAGTCATTGTTTTATAACGGAAGTGTTTGGGACAACGATACGATCGATGCTGATCCAGCTGACGACTCAGCGATCGCGTTAGATAAAGTCGCGTTGGCTAATGGCGAGACAGCAACGTTTGCAAATTATTCCAGCTACTACAAAGGCATCAATGGACTGGTGATTGATGTCGAAAGCTTCTCGGGAACTTTGTCAGCCGATGACTTTACGTTCCGAGTTGGCACAACGGATGATACGTCTTCTTGGACCGATGCTGCGGCTCCGACGAGCGTGACGACTCGAACTGGAGACGGTGTTGATGGTTCAGATCGTGTGACGCTTATCTGGGCTGATAACGCGATCCAAAACACTTGGCTGCAAGTGTCTGTGTTGGCCAATGAAGATACTGGCTTGGCGGAGAACAGCGTGTTCTACTTTGGCAGCATCGTAGCTGATTCTGGAGACGACGCTGGTACGACGCGAGTGAACTTGCTTGACGTTGCACTGACGCGTTCCAATCAGTCGGCCTTCACGGGCTCAGCGATCGATAATGTTTATGACTTTGATCGCAGTGGTCGAGTCAACCTGTTGGATGTCGCCATCGCACGTTCCAATCAGACTGGATTCTTGGCAATCCCACTGATCACTCCGAGTGGTGACGGGTCAAGTTTTTCAGGCATCATGGACCGGGGTGGCAATGGATCGGGCGATGCGATCGCGTTCTTTGGTGATGATAGCCTAGGAGATCTTGCCGATAGCAATCGAGCCAATGAGAACCTGAAGAATCGAGCCAACACGGTTGAGCGAATCGGGACGACTAGTGAGCTCAGCGGGTCATCGATCGATGGAGCGGTTGCGATTGATCCAAACGATTCGAGATTCGAGCAATTTGACGAAGTAATGAGCGAAGATCTGGATCGCGATGACGCGTTTACCTCGCTTCCTTCGTCTCTTGATTCTGCGTTTGCAAAATCCATTTGACGGCCAACGGGAAATTGCTGACGATACGCTCATGAAAATTTCTTTTGAACATGCCGGCGAAAAATATCAGAGCGATTTGTCCAGCGGTCATTCACTTGCACGCGACTTGCGATTTTTAACCAAGCCCGAGGCGGAAGAGAAGTTTATTCCGCCTTCGATGAGAGCCCCGTTTCAATCGGGTTCCTTTGTGGGTGCGATTGAATCGCAAGGAAGCTGCAATGTTGATCGACTCGATATGATTCCGCATTGTCATGGAACTCATACCGAGACAGCGCTTCACATTATCAACTATCGCTGGGAAGACTTGAGTCGACCAGGGCCATCGCGGTTGCCGTTGATTGCCAATGTCGGACCCACTGGATTGTTGAGCGCGACCTTGATCACAGTCGATCCAGTCAGCCCGACTAAGGCGAACGATTCCTACCGGCCCAACTTCGAAGAAGCCGATCAGATTCTGACTGGCAAGATGATCGAAGCGGAATTGGCAAAAGCGTCTCACGGTTCGACTGATGCGTTGATCATTCGAACGGACGCCAAGAATCAGTTCGGCTACGATTTCAACGGCGGACCTGAGGTGCCTTACTTTTCTGTCGAGGCTATGGAAGCGGTGCGAAAGTTCGGATGTAAACATTTGCTCGTCGATTTGCCTTCGGTGGACCGGCTGCAAGACGATGGCCATTTGACTTGTCATCACGTGTACTGGAATATCCCGGAACACGAACATCAACCGACGGTCGACAGTGAACTCGACAAGACAATTACCGAAATGATTGTTTTCGATCCTAAAATCAAAGACGGTTTCTATCTGTTGAATTTGCAAACGGGACCGTTGATTTCCGACGCCTCGCCATCGCGCCCGGTTTTGTATCCTGTCACCAAGTGATGGAGAGTATGGCTGGGCGAACGACCGAAGGAACAGTGACCCGTTCTCAACGGCTGGGCGGGCTGATGACCCAGATTTTTCTTCCAGCCGTTTGGGCGATAGCCTAATGGCACTTACTTTACGGTATGAGCCAAGCAGCAATCCTAACGTGAGCCAAGCAGCAAATCCCAACGTGAACCAAGCAGCAACCCCAAAGAGGTTCATTCATTAGCCCAGGGTTCTTGAACCCTGGGTATTGATCCCGAAAAAAACACGAACGCCGAAGGTGTTCATTCCCCCGATTCCAGTCCCAAACAGGTCTCGCATCTCAGTCCAACTGATGGCGATTTGACAGCAACGGGAAATCAGCAGGAACGATGCCTGAGTTACCTTGAGCTGTAGAGCGTAAAACCGTTGCAAGCCGAAGATTCGGTGCAACGAAATTCGCCGCTGAGCAAACATCCGGTTTTCAGTCTACTTGGCTTGCCAGCGTTGCCGATTTTTTCTCTATGTACCAAGGGAAATCCGTAACTAAGTATGTGCCGTGTCGTGGCACAATGTTTTGGCCGTTGCTGATCACGATAAGCCTGTTTGCTTGTCACTCACTAGCCAGCGCCCAGGAGGTTCCTCGTCGATCAAGCGGTTCAGCACTGACATCGACCGATGGTAATACACAGTCCGTGCCAAGCGAAGCGCGTTCTGGATCGAGCCTGCCGCCCCTAGCTTTGGACAGGGGGTCTAGTTCAATCGCAGACGACACAAATGAAACGGATCCAACGGCAAGCGAATTTCAAATTATTGGAACCGTCGGCGGCGCAACGAAATACAGCTTCGATGTGCAGACGGATAAGGAAACGATTCGATGCTTTGTGGACGAATCGTCAGAGTTTGCACTGCGGTTAACCAATCCTTGGTTCGACTTTCAAAATGGACAGGTCATCGTTGATGGTCAACTTAAAGAGGATGGAACGTCAGCCCGAGTGGCGTTTGAGTTGCCGCCAACACTGCATTTGTTGACCCAGTTTCGAAATGCTCAACAAATGGATCGGGCTCTGGCCAACGATCCTATTCGTATCAACCATTATTTGCTGAGTCCTGAGTTGATTGAACCAGGTGCTCCCGATGCGGAAAACCTGATCATGGCCGGCGAGATCGTTGCCGAAGGCGAGCGTGTGTCACTGGTCATTGGACAGGAAACAAAAAACATCAGGCTAGGGTTTAAGGGCGCGACGATTGGTGGTCGTTCAATTTCTGATCTCACGATTGGGAAAACGAAAGTTGTTGTGACTGGGCAAGTCAGATCCGATGGAAACCTGCAAGCAACAACAGTTATCTTCCGCCCCTTCTAACTGACTTCGAGTCCCAATCAGATTGCGAGCAGGTGATGCTATGAACCGGCTGAAGAAAAGTCGTTTGGCGGGAGTCAAGCCAGCGCCACCCAAAACGAAGGATCACCTTGCGCAACAAGCCGCGTACATCGATTACTTGCGATCTGAATGCCACCTCGCTGAGAACACCGTCGCTGCTTACGGTCGAGACATTCGGAAGTTTCATGAGTGGTTAGGGGCTCGAAACATTGGCGCACTTTCTGTAACCGATCTTTCTAACTTTGTAGCGTTTCTGAGTTCGCGGCAGCTGGCTCCTTCATCGATCGCTCGGACAATCGTGGCTGTGAAAATGTTCTTTCGCTATCTTCAGCTTGAAGGAATCATTGCGGAAAACAAAGTCGAACTTTTGGGTAGCCAGAAACTGTGGCAGCGCGTCCCAGAAGTGATGGCACCCAAAACCGTTGAACGTTTTCTCAACGCACCCAAACGAAGTGAGCTGTATTACTTTCGCGATCGAGCCTTGTTGGAAATGTTGTACGCCACGGGTTGCCGCGCATCCGAAATTTCAAATATGAATTTGATCGATGTGCATCTCGAGGAGCGGTTCTGCAAGTGCCATGGAAAAGGCAACAAGCAACGCATGGTCCAGCTCGGAGACGCGGCTGTTGCAGCAGTTGAACAGTACTTGGGAAGGCTTAGGCCTAGCTTGGCTGCCAATCGGCCGGATGAAACGGATTGGCTATTTCTCACTCGATCCGGAAGGCGACTACGGCGTGAGGCGATCTGGGAGCTGGTGAAAAAGTACGCACTGATCGCCGATGTTCCTGTTTCCATTAGTCCCCACTCATTGCGACACAGCTTTGCGACACATCTGCTGGCTGGTGGAGCCGATCTAAGGCAAGTCCAAGAGATGTTAGGGCATGCCAGCATTGCGACAACACAAATCTACACACACGTTGATCAGTCTCGGCTAAAGAAAGTTCATCAGCAATATCATCCGCGAGCGTAAAAAGTTTTGCTTTTGCAGAGTGTGCGGTAACAATGAGTAAGACCCAGTCGGCTGGGTGAAGTTATTGCTGACTCTATCTTTTGGCTGTGGGACACACTCATGAAATTTTCCAGTCTGCCTGTTGCACTACTGTTGTCGCTTTCTGCAAATTCTCTGTTCGCCATGCAAATCGGTTCTCCACCGACAATCGAGCCACAATCGGCTGTTGAGAATGCTGATGAGGAAGTGGGCGAGCAGGAGAATGACTCGGACGGAGAAGTGGTGACTGGTTCCGATGAGGGCGAATCCGCTAAGCCCGAGGTGACTCTGCAGGAAGTTCCAGCATTCTTTGGGTTTGCCGATGCGAACTTGCGAGGAGGCATGTCGGCTCGTCGTGATCCTGATCAGACAACGATTCAAGAAAGAGACCGTCAAGGCCAGCCATTTCGCAATGCTCAGATCAGTTTCGATGGCGATAAAGTTTCCGTTCAAGTCACGCGTCAATTCAACCGTGATCAATGGAATGAGTTGGATGAGAGCACTTCAAACCTGATTGAGTACGCCGAATCTTTTCCGCGAGAGTCAGGTGAGTTTAGAGTTGAGTTGACCGTTGGTATTTCGAAAACATTTGTGGCTGAATCAATTCAAGATTTTGAAACCATGTATCCCGAAATCTATGCGAGATATTCTCGATTCATGAAATCAAACGCACTTGCCGCGCGTCGCCCTCTTCGTCTTGCTGCTCCTCCCAGGGTGGCTCCGGCACC
>JAYJMJ010121618.1:0-18073 GCA_036873875.1 Laminaria ephemera | reverse complement strand
CGGTCATCGGCAAGCGGGTCTAAGCGTACACATCAGCTACGCGCTGGTACACACGCTACCTTCACATCCCTATTAGATAGCACTTTTTTGGCATTTATTTTTGTTTCTGAAATGACGGGGCTCCTTAACCCAAAATCGTCGGGATGTCATTTCTTGTTTTGCGATATGAATTGTTTGTAATACCTAGGCCATGAGTTTGTTCATCGGTTTGCACTTTCAGTTTACTCAAAATCTCTTTTGGGGTGAGGTATGGAGCTCCTCGATTGCGGATCCTCAGAAAACGATACGGTGTGCACCTTTGCCTTTGGCTTTTACCGTTTACATGACGACTGAGGCTACGATAGTGGGGGCACTTGAAGAAGCTTTTATTTCAGCGACTCAGTCAGGTCGACCCGCGCGAGCGTGGCTACCCTCTTCCTCTCACGTTTCTCGAAGTACCCCGCCATCGATTTGATTGCTCCGCCTCCCGGAATCAAACGGGGGTTACCTCCCCTACCCTACGGCACCTTTGGTCGAAAACGGACCGCGGCCATGATCGGGAGGACACGGTTTGGGCCCCATTATTCATCGGCTCGGTGGCGCTCGCGCGAAGGCCTACTCTGTTTTTAACTCGTAAATGTTTGGCCTTTTTTCTGTTTCGCAATGTGCACCGTCACGGAAATAGTTGCTACGCTCACGTTTTTATTCGACGTGACGTGCACGGCCAATCATGCTAGTAGCTTAAGTCTGGTGGTGAAATTAGGGCTCCCTCCCTACCATAGGTCGGGTTAACGTCACTGGGTTGTGACCGTTCCAACGGCAGTGTGCTCGCCGTGCTTTTCAACATGCAGGTACGAATAGCCAGGCTACGGCAAGGAGGGGTAATCCCGTTTTCTTTGCTTAGTTTAGGCCACCCTTGCAAGTTGCGGTACCTCACTCGAGCACCGAACGAACAATGGTTCATTGGAGCAAGGTAAAACCCAATGCCATAGCGGAGAATATCGCGAAACCGAAAAGCAACTAGGTAAGAGTAACCCACGCGAGTGGCTCTGAGCCGCTGAAAAATGACGCCCTCAAAGTGCCCCCCCTCTATCATGGCCTTGTTACGAAGTTAGCCCAAGGTCACGTTTGGGGGGGGTAGCACTATTTTCTCGCGTACCGAGTCGAGGCCACCCGCACGACTGGTGATGTACCTTCACTCAAACCGGGCATCAACAATGTTTCGCTGGCGGTCAAATACAAAAACAAAATCGTTGGCGCATATTGCAAAACCGCAAAGCACCGAAGGCCACTTGGGCGAATAGCTCCGAGCCTCTGAAAAACAAGGCCCTAAACTTGACCCCCGTACCGTATGACCTTGGTCAGTACCATCCAAAACCCACGACATGCTAGAGCAGACGACTGCTGCACCTACGTTATGGGGACACACCGATTGGAGGTATTGAGCGGGATAACGTTTACAATCGTAAAAAGATCAACGCTAGAGCTTAAATCTATTGTAGAGCGGAGGCTACAATATGCCACTGCCCTTCCCCCGTGAGCCCAGAAATGTTCGCCACACCAACCAACCTTGGAGCGCGTTTTTGGGCAAAAACGCAGATAGTTTGAGATAGATGCGGACCAAACAAATAGCGAACAAAGGGATCTAGAACCCGACTAACACGTGGGATGACGGTTAGTGCTTCGCGCTCACGGCCTCCGGCGGCGCCTGCGCGGGGCTGGTTATATCCCTGCACCACTAAGTGGGACCAGGTCCGGGTGAGTACTGTTTGTATCGCTGGTGCACATTAACGCGCACCAACATTGGCGTCCCGAACATTTTCTCCCTTGCGCGCCCACCGTCGACGTAATTAATTGTTTGCACTTGCCCACACACCCTCCCCATCATGGCCTCAAGAAAACTCCCGGATACCTGCAGGTGGAGCTTCCAGCGGTCGACGCAGGCTGCAATAGAGGTAGCAGTTTTCGGCGAAAATGGTTTCTGAATGACGGGGCTCCTTAGAGTTGTTGGCACCCTTGGGCCGCCGTCGCTCGGACAGCCGACCCGTCGCTTGGGCGGTCCCGCCGATCGGTCGCCGTCGCTCGGTCGACCGAGCCATCGCTCGGACGACCTACCTCGTGGCGGACGCGCTGTCGCCTTCGCTCGGCTAATCGACCGCCCGCTCGGACGATTGACCTCGTCGCTCGGTTGTTAGTTTGGAGGCCTTGGGCCGCCGTCGTCCCTCGCGCCGTCGCTCTGTCGCTCCTGCGACGGCCCGTCGCTCTTGTTCATACAGTATTTGAAGAGAAGCATAGACGTACAGAAGGATGGCAAAGCAAAGAGAGATCGTCAGATTGTACTATGTTTACCAGCTGTAACTGGCCAGAAACGCGACGGGGCTGCTTTCGTATCGAGCAAAAAACATCCAGAAAATTCTGAACGGCCGACCACGATCCGAAATGCGGACTATATCTACCTAATTATGAATGAAAAGCTTTCCTAAAGATCCGCGCGACCAGATAGTAAGCCCTCCTGTTGTTTTTTTTGTTTTTGGAGGTACATGGAAGATTCCATGAAATCGTGAACGCTTCCACTACATATATATATATATAGATGGAAGCAGATTGAAGTTTTCATCGAAATTGTGGAATCTTCCACGGAAGTAGTGGACGCTTCGATGGAAGTAGTGGAACCTTCGATCTAAGACATTGTTGAAGCTCCCATGGAAGTTGTGGAAGACGCACGCTGCGGTAGCGGTGCGCCATATTTGTTCTGAGGTTCCTTACATGAGGAGCCTTATACCCCACCCCAAAAACTGAATTTCAGAAAAAGGAACAAGTGCAACCCGATGAACAATCCCCATGGCCTATGGGTATACAACGAAAATTACTGCCAAAAACAACATCGAAATTCCGACGATTTTGGGTTAAGGAGCCGCGTCATTCGGAAACCGTTTCAGACAAAACGTGTCACCTATATCGTAGCACGCGTCGGAAGCTTCCATGGAAGTAGTGTGGAAGAAGTTGTGGAAGCCTCCATCAAAATGGTGGGCGTTTCCACGGAAGTTGTGGAAGCTTCCATGACAGCTTGAAAGCTTCTACTACTTGCATGGACTTAAGCTTCCACGGAAGCGGTGGAATCTTCAATGAAAGAAGTGGTGGAAGCTTCCATGACAGCGGTTGAAGATTCCGTAGAAGTGGTAGAAGCTTCCACGGACGCACTGGAAGCTTCCATGGACTCCATGAAGTGGAAATGCCTCTGTGGAAGTTCCAATTGGCACTTCCACGGAAGCTCTCGAAATTCAAAATTTACTTCCACTGGCTTCCATGTACTTTGCAACAGGCTTCCACCAAGTTCATCATTATTGGGGCTTTTTCGTGGAAATATTATTAGGAAATCAGGACCCACGGTGTACGCAAAAATCGATATATTACACTGTTTGTACTAACCATATTTGGTCCTCATTACTAGATTACTATGTTCCTCTGTAATAGGTGGGAGCTTGAATATAGGACGAAAACTACGGAGGAAGTAAACGGAATTTCCATGGAAGCGCAGGAAGCTTCTAGCTTTCTTTGGTATTGAATCCCGCTGGCATTGTCCAACTTCCATCGACCCCCACATACTTCCAACGCAAACGTCTCCATGCACTTCCATGAGCTTCCAAGAATGCATTTCAACCCTAATCAACCCTGACCCAAGAGCTAACCACTACCAGACGGTTCGGCTTGGTTGGTGTGCTTCGGGAAGACTCCAGGTCGCCGTGCTTTGGAGGTCGTTCAGGTGGGTATGCTTGAAACTACTTTAGATTGCTATGATTGGGAAGACTCCGGGTCTCCCTAGTGTTGACGCATATGGAACGAGAGTGAATTATACTTCGATGAAAGTAGTTGGATGCTCCCGTGGGTGTACCTTACAAAGAAGCTTTGATACGATAGAGGTGGCACTTTTTGGCTTTAAGCCGTTTTCTGAATGACATGGCTCCTTAGCCCAAAATCGTCGGAATATCATTCTTGTTTTGCAACAGGAAACGATTATACCTTAGGCCATGGAATTTGGTCATCGGGTTGCACTTTCGGTTTACTCAAAATCGGTTTTTCGGTGAGGTATAGAGGTCCCCAGTTGAAGAGTCTCAGAAAAAAAACCAGTGCACCTCTGCCGTGGTAGCATGTGTGTGTCCTTTCATGGACAGGTCATGATGAATTATGCTTCCTCCATGGAAAGAAACGGTAGTTCGGTTCGATAGTGGACGTAGGGCTTCCACGGAAGGTTCTGTGGGAAGCTACCAATGTTGCTTCAACGGAAACAGATCGTTGAAGCTTGCATAAAAACTTGGTTGGAAGATTCCACGGAAGACACTCTACTTCCGTCAAGTATTCCGTGTACTTCATCCGTGGAAGCTTCCATTTACGGGTGTGGTAGACGAAATTCCTGTCAACTTCCTTCGTTGTTGAAGCTTCCATCTACTTCCACGAAAAAATATAAAAAAAATGATGTTTTAGTCTAAAACCAGATTGTTTTCTTCTATTTTTGTCTTCAAACATGCTCTCCGTTATGTATTTAGCTGTATCGCCCATACGTTTTACTCTTCTTGCTGCTGGCGCTGCCCCCAAACATGGTGTCCGTCTATATTTTCTCAACCTCTTACATTTCCTTTCAGAACAAGCCTCCCACATTAGCTTCAGTAACTACTTGCTTCACTGTGGTCTTACCGCCGTGGGGGTGGGGGGAGGCGATTATTCCCTACAGTAGTACGAACCATACAGCAGGAACAAAAGCAATAGTTCATGTCATACCTGGTACATATCGTTGCAATGCCTGTCTTCACCCTTGTCGAGTTGCGGCTCCCCCGGGATACCAAGTCAAACCCATCCTGAAAGGAAAATTTACCTTGTACGGCGTATGGCATGTACTATCACATGATAATGCGTTGATCTCTTATCATATTTCCAAAATAGAGTACTTCCGCCATTGGGGCGGAGGGGCCGGCCCTGTTCCCCTGCATCTCTTAACACCAGAAAAACACATGGTCTCGCGATGAGAGTGTATGCCACGGTCGGGCCAGACCTCTACATTTATCAGGCTCCTCACTTGAAGAACTCGGTGCTGTACCTGGCTCAAAAACAGACTGAGAATATACGAAAGTGCAACCCGATGAACAAAATCTATGGCCTAGGGTCTAAAAAAAAAGGATATGGCAAAACAAGGATGACATTCCGACGATTTTGGGTTAAGGAGCGCCGTCATCCAGAAACAAAAACACCGAAAAATGCTACCTCCATCCTAGCACGCATCTCCCATGGCCTACAGTAGGCGTAAACGAAAGTATAACCTCGTTTGGCCTGGTCGATGTTACTTGCCCGGTTACTTGCGCTGGGGCCGATTACGTTTTCTTTAGTTTTGAAGAGCTTTTTTTGTGTTTTTGTACGAACCTGGTATAAGCCCACAGAAACACCTGTGTTTTCCCTTTTCAACTTGCTACAGCCCCGGGATTCCATGCCAACTACAGCCCGAAGGGGAACCTTGGACCAACTATTACATAGTAAAACTCTAACAATAGACGCGTGCCACGATAGAGGTAGCACGTTTGGACAATTTAGTTTCTGAATGACGAGGCCCCTTAACCCAAAATCGCCGGAATGTCATTCTTGTCTTGCAGTCTGAATATTTTGTTTTTTACCTAGGCCATGGGTTTGGTCGTCGAAAGTGCACTTTTTTTCTACTTACTCAAACTAAGGTTTTAGGTGAGGTATGGAGCTTGTCAAGTTAGCCACCTCAGAAAAGGAAATGATGCGCCTTTACCGTGGCAAGTGTCGACAATGGGCACTGTAGTTCCTCAGTTGTAGAGCCCTACAGTCATAAAACGTTTGGCCAACAAGCGCCACCTCTCTCGTACCACGCGTCCAGACGCTCGCTTCAGCTAAACCTCCAAGTTTCAGGGGACGCGTGCTAACGATATACTATGTATTCATAGCAACAATAGAACGTTTCTTCATCTCCCAACTTGAGGAGCTCAAAACCTCACCCACAAGCGGATTTTTGAGAAAATGCGAAAATGCAACCCGACGGACAATGCCGTGGCCGAGGTATACAACGAGTAACGCTTATTATGGTGTTGCCATGATGTGGGGTAGTTCTGCGGTTGAGGAGCTTCGTCAGCTACAAATATGACGCGTGCTACGATTGAGGTAGTACATTTTGGCAAAAATGTTTCTGAACGACGGGGCTCCTTAACCCAAGTTTCGTCGGAATGTCATTCCTGTTTTTGCCTTTTGATGAATACTCTTTATACCTAGGCCATGGGTTTGGTCATCGGGTTGCACTTTCAGTTTGCTCTAAATATGTTTTTGGGTGTGGTATCGAGCTCCTCAAGCGAGGAGCCACAGAAAAAAATGGTGCATCTTTATTTACGGAGGTACATAGTAATTTGGACCAAATATAGTTAGCAAAAATAATAGGGGAAAATATAGGTTTTTGTCTGTATCGTAGGTCCTGATTACTATGGTCCTCCGCAATAGCGAAAAATTAGCTACCTCCATCGTAGCATGCGTCCGGGGGTCCTGCTGGGTCACACCACGTTTGGGGTCATTTCGGTTCTAACCGAAGGGGAGAATCCGCCCCGACTGAGGAACCACCCAATACATTTCCGATCCCGTTTTTGTTTTGCTGTTTTTTATCGCGATTAGCGGATCACGCGAGCGCAATCGATCTCGAAACAAGCTCGGCTCTTAGGTGTGGTACATAATAGTTGTTCATCGTGTTAAAATCTGAGAAAAAGGCGGGTGCCCCCTCTTCCTGCAACGTTGTATTAATCCCACGGTATTGGGTAGTGCCATGGCAGACGCATACTACGGCAGAGGTTCACCCTTTTGTTTCTGAAGCTCCTCACTTGGGGAGCTCTGTACGTTTCCCGAAAACTGATTTCAGGTAAAACTAAATGTGCTACACGATGAACAATCCCATGGCCTAGGTATACCACGAAAAATATTGCAAAAACAAAAACGAAATTCCGACGATTTTGGGGTTTAAGGAACCCCGTCATTCAGAAAACGTTTCTGCCCAAAGGTGCTACCCCTCGGTAGTAGCGCGCGTCCTCAGTTGTGAAGCGCCAGGAGTTCGGAAACGTTTGGCCAACGAGTGTTACCCCCATCGTAGCATCCCTCCACACGCCTATTTCAGCAAAACCTCCAAGTTGCCGGGTCTTGCTTGCACAGGAAGGGAGAAAAAAGCGCTGCCCTTCCCCAGCCCACGTGGGACGTGAGCTACGATCGGTGCATTTCTAGCATCGTTTGGACCAAGTACGTCTGATTGACGGAGCTCTTTTACCGAGGAACTGCCCAATGTCGTCGGAATATCATTAGTGTTTCACAATATGCATTCGTTAGGTTTTCAGGCCATGGGATTGTACACAGTTTTTCTCAATGTCAGTATTTTTGGGTGAGGTATGGAGCTCCTCAAGTGAAGAGCCTCAGTATGTCAGCTTCGCGCAACGACGGTGTCAATACACCTCTGCCATATAAACCCTAGGCGAAGTCGGACCGGTGACTGGGAGGTGCAGGGACACCTTTCGGCGGATCAAGTCCAAGCGCCGGAAATGCCTTAGTATTTCTTGTTTTTATTTCGCATTCCTAAACTGTGTATAGGACATACATTCGTATTTTCACAGAACCAGGTATGACCAATTGTTTTCGTCCGCCATCGCTTATACTTTCCCAGCCCAACTCGTGACAGGTTTTTCCTCTAACCCTAACCCATCCCAAACCCTAAGCCTACCCTATAACCCCAACTCTCAGCGGCATTCTGGACAAGCCGTGGTCACTGGTGTCTTCCCTTCTCCGCCCCCCCGGTGGCACACGCCTTCGTTTGAATCGTGCTCAGAGCGTTTATGGCATATTGCCACTGCTCGTCGGTCATTACCGATCTTTTCCCGATTAACCGCCTTTACCGCTCATACTACAGCAGGGATCAGCATTTTCCCACTGATCGTCGATTGTCGTATATCTCTTACAAACTCGCCGCCATACCTTGTTCTAAAATGGCCCGAAAAAGACGCCGCATACTCTGGATCTGTACACCTAAGACACGCGCATTAAGAAGTAAAGCAGTGGTCCCTCTACAGTGCCGGTATGTGCCAGCCGGATATACCGCCACTATAGCGGCAGCCGACACTACTCCGCATATTGACAAAAGGGGTTGTTCCTATTTGTGTCAAGCGATTTCACAGACACTATACCGGGCAGCTATCCGGCACTTTAGAGAGACAACTAAAACTGCAGATCTTCGGACGTACGCTGAACCCCATGGTTGGTGCGAATGAAAGTCGCATCTTATGTTAGAAACATGTTCCCCAGAGTGTGGAGAAGTAGCTGTTAATAGCTGCTGAACTCATTGGTATCCCTTCCCTGGTCGGCGAGTCTTAAAAGCGGGTGCGGGCGGTATTTCAGGCCCGGTATTTTCAATGGACGAATGGTTTACACGCTATCACAATAGTAGACTGCAGTAGAATGTTAACAAAATCGAAGAGTTGTGGGTGCTAGCATAGTCCTTCGGCACAGCTAATCTCCACCAGAAATATCTGCGACTTCTCTGCAGTGTTTGTACGCGCACCAAAATCTCTCTGTTTAGCTTTTGGCCAGTCGCATATGATTACGTTAGTCCTACCTTTCCACCCATCCCGTTCGTTCGCTGGGGGGGGGGGGCGAGGAGTGCTACGATAGACGTAGAAGTTTTTGCCGGAGTTATTTCTGGCTAACAAAGCTCCTCAACTGAGGAAGCTACCTAGCATCGTCGGGATGTCCGGGATGTCTTGTGTCTTAAGTTTTGTAACTAGGCCATTGGAGTACTTATTTGTCTTGTATTCAATTTTCTCGAAGTCAGTGGATGGGTGCGTCGGAGAGCTTCTCGAGTGAGGAGCGGCAGAAAACTTAGGGGAATTAATTCCTACCGGTAGTATCGTAGCATGCGTCGGAGTGCGCATGGCCCGACGCAGATTGAAATTTTGCTGATATTTGTGTCCGATATTTGGGTTGTGGTACTTTTCCCCCCCACTCCCTCTGGCAGATGCTATGGTAGGGATACACCTATCTTTTGAGGGTCTCCGCACTTGAGGAGGTCTAAATCTCACCCAAAACCTCACTTTGAGGTACAGTAGTGGTCTCTCTATAGTGCCGGTATGTGCCAGCCGGAAACACCGGCACCATAACGGCGACCCGCACACTACTCCGCTAACTGCCGCCAATTGTTGTTCCCATCTGTGGCAAGCGATTGCACAGACACTATAGAGGGAAACTGGCACTACTCAACCGACACCCGACACATGCTACGATATGAGTGCACCAGTTTTTTTCTGAGACTCCCCACTTGAGGAGCTCCGTACTTGAACCACAAAGTGCAAACCGATGAACAAACCCATGACCTAGGTACACAAAAAAATCAGATTGCAAAACAAGAATGACATCCCGAAGATTTTGGGGTAAGGAGCCCCGTTATTCGGAAACAAAAACGCCAAAAAATGCTACCTCTATCGTAGAACGCGTCAACCGGCACTATAGAGGAACCGCTACCGTAAAGCGAACGTTCTATCAAATGAGCAACTCAATGAATGGCTTGGGTATAAAACGAATAATCCACGTCAGACAAACACGTGTTGGCTAAAAATATGCCACCCTTACCCTACCGCGCGCGCTCCACGTGGAAACATGGAGGGGGGGGGGGGTACTCATCTCAAGCATACCCGTATTCATATGACCATAGACCCTCGCATCTCCACAGCGCCGGGATGGAACACGTCGGGTTTGCACCGACCAGGCAGAAATCGCGTGCACCAAGCGAGAAGCGCCGTGAGGTGTTCGACGAGTCGCATGAAGGGTGAGCTGCATCCTGCTTGAAGCAATGATGCATGTAGAGGCTCTGTCTCCGTGATAAGAGTTGCAGAAGTGGCACCGAGTGTCTGTAAAGATCACGTGTCAAGAAGAACAAGAACAAGAACAAGAAAGAGGATTGTTTGGAAATTGACGCTTGTAAGCCAAAAGTGGAAACCAAAGAAGAGAAAACAGAAGAAGAAAGGGAGATGAAAAGCGGAGTAGAAGAGGATTGATTGAGGTAGGGCTGACCGTCACCTAATTATCACGGAACAATGCTCATGCTACGTGCAAATGAAATCTACAGGCTGTTGTATTGGCGGACAGTCCGTCCTACAGTAACGTTCCCTGAAACGCTCCCTGATACTTACGGGGGCAAGCTGGTTACCCTGTACAATTAATACGATCAACTTCCCGATAGAGATGAGTTGAATACAGTACGCCGGCGAGAATGAACAACCGCTGGTCTCGCCGTGCATTGCCTTTTCCCGCATCTACAATGAGATACCCTTGTACTCAAGCGTAGTGACTGCACATCAACTAGATACTAGTGGACTGCAAGGTTCATATTCCAATACGCCCCCTTGATAAGAAGTCAGTAGCTAGAGGAACCTGATACGCTAAACAATAAATACAAATATTACGATATATTCAGGCCTGTGTATGAACAGCGGCCTTGTGGATGTTATCATGTCACTCAGAGAATCAAATTACCAATTGAACGGTTAGAATGATGCGTGTCGAGGCTCTGTCGTTGTGATAAGAGCTGCAGAGGTGGCACCGAGTGTCTGTGAAAATCCCTTGTAGAGAAGAAGAAGAAGAAAGAAGATTGTTTGGAACGTGGCGCTTGTAGGCCAAAAGTGGAAACCAAAGAAGAGAAGATGCGAGATGGAAGGTTGAGTAGAAGATGAGAGAGGGGGAGAAGAAGAGGAGAGGAGAAGAGGAGAAGAAAAAGAGGAGTGATTGAGGCAGGGCTGACCGTCACCTCATTATCACGGGACAACGCCCATGCTACGGGCAGATGAAATCTACGGGCTGGTGTACTGGCCGACAGTCCGTCCTACAGTAACGTCCCCTGAACTGTTCCCTGCAACGTTTCCTAATACTTATGGTGGTGAGCTAGTTACCCTGTACTAATAATATAACCAACTTCCCGATAAAGGTCAGCTGAATACCGTACGCCGGCGAGGAGGAACAACAGGAAGTCTCGCCGCATATTGCATTTACTTATGTCAAGAATACGATACCCAGTGTACGCAAGCGTAGTGACTGTGCATCAACTACTTTCTAGTGGACCGCGAAGTACAGATTCCAATACGCCCCCTTGATGAGAAGCCAGTAACTAGAGGAACCTGGTACTAAAGGATAAACACAAATTGTACGACATTTTCGAACCTGTGTATAAACAGCGGCAATATGGATGTAGTCATGCCACTCAGAGAATCAAAATACGAAAGGAAGAACGTATTCAGGCCTGTGTACCAGCAACGGTGATACGGATGAAATCACCTCACCAAATACTCGCGGTTAATTACCGCAAGAAATACTTTAGAAAAAACGCGTAAGACCGTGTGGTGGGTGTTCGACACGCCCCCTGAATCGACACCTAGAGCTACATGAACCCGAAGAAAATTGAAAACTGTGGACGCTCGTCCAATGCAGCGAAAATAAGTACTATTCAGTTTTGTGTATGTACGTACGTTCTCGAAAGAAGTCTTCGAATACAGATAGTACGGTGTTATACTATGGTGGGTGTAGTCGCGTCATACAAGTTAGTCGTGGTGCTATTTAGCTGACCAACGAGTAATATTCTAGAAAAGCGAGCGTAAGAATGTATCCACTGTACGTTTACTGCGCCCCCTTAATTGAATCCTAGAACAAGTGAGAAATCGAAGAAAATCGAAGAAAACTGTGGACGTATATATATAAATGTGTCCAGCGCTACACTGCAACGTGCATGTGCCACATTCATTTTGGGAGCATGTATGTTTGATACAGTAACAAAGCCAATGAACACACTCAACAACATGAAGACGTTGAATCCGGCACGGCAAGATGTGCACCATGTTTTGTATGAGCTTGTATGAATGAAATCATACGTACCACAACAGCACCAGGTAGTACAGAGTACTGACTGCAGTACGAAAAATACTGGTACGAATGATATACAATAAAGCCAAAGAATCCTCAAAAGCATGTACTTAGCAGGAAATACGGAAATGCAGCAAAACGTACATCGTACTTTGTATGTGCTTGTGCATTGCGTACTCGTACTACAGTGTAGTGTGACTGCAAAGCTAAAAAAGATACTCAAAAACATGCCGACGTGAGTTCAGTACAATAAAAATGTGTACCAATCAGTTTCATGAACTTGTATCATAGATTATCAAACGTACTACAGCAGTAGTATAAAAGTAGTACTCGTACGAGTGCCATATACAGCAAAGTCAACAAGAAAATGTGAGAAAACACAACCTTCCTCACGAAATGAAAAACAGGAAAAAACCGTAAGAACAGCCTAGGTTGTGTCGCTGAAGGCTGCTCTGTTCCCTGGTGAATTGCGGCGTTGTTGTAGCAGCTGTTGTTGGTCGTCATGATTATAATGGTGATGATATGATGACGATGTTGTGATGGTGATGACGATGATGATGATGATCGACTTAGACCTGATGAGGAGCGTTGTAATCATGTCCGCTCCTGGTCATCGCGCCTTGGTGCTGCTCATAGAGAGGAGCTTGGCGTCTGGTGTTGTCGTTGTTCCAGATGTCGTCATTGTTGCTGATATTGCGGTGAAAGGCAGACAAACAAGGTCGAACTCCCCATTTTTTGGTATTTTTGTTTTCCTAGAGTGCTCGGCAAAGCTGAGGAAACTGATTTATCGTCTAGGTGTGAAGCTCACGATGTGCGTAGCTGGTCGACACCGGGCTTGGGATGCTGGCAGCCATGTACTTGGTGAGTGTTCCGGTGAGGTTGCCGCTGAAATAGACATTCGGGTGGCTTGTGGTCGGCGGTGAATTCCGGTCTGGCTCTGGAAAATGGGTAGAAATTCCCAACAATACGTTTGCTGGATGGAAGATGCTGATCATCTGTTAGTAGAAGCTGGTCGATGTCTCTCAGCTCAACGCTGAGAATGCTTAGAGGTAAGCCTCCATTGCTATGGGCGTGTAGATGTTGCTGGAGTCGTAGTCGCTGTAGTTGATGAGCTGATGTTATCAGACGATGCTAGCTTCCAGGTAGTGCTGCTGTTCTGGTAGTCGCTGGTGATAGCTGACGCAGCTGATGTTGGTTGAAGGCGCTGCGATGGACAAGACACCTGTTTCTTCTCGAGGCAGTGATAATATCCCAGTTATCACCCGAGTAGTTGACGTGTACTCATAGCGCGTAGCAGTGCCAGAAGTAGCTGACGGGCTAGATGCCGCTGGGCAGTATGCACCCATCTCCGTTGGTGACTTGTAGTCAATGTTGGTGCCCTCTTGAACATTGCTGTTGAAGTTGAGTTGGCCATTATGTTGGCCATGACGGAGGCGGAAGTGATGGCAATTGCCATGTTTTATCTCTCGCCGTTGAACTATGCACGATTTGCTGTCGCGTTGGTCCGTTTGGTGCAGGTTACACAAAGAGTTCCTGTGTGCAAGGAAAGCTGAATTTCGCATCGGTGTCATGCTTGTGAAGACATTTTGAATTCGATTACCTGGCTGTTTGCAGTTTGAGTGGACCGTTACTGCTGTGCACACGTTGTGACGCCCCTTTGCTATGAGGAAAGACCCGTTACGCATGATAATTTGTAAATATTTTTTTCCGAGTCTGACTGCGTACCTCGTGAAAGCAGTTGCTGGAAGTTTAATGCCCCGTTTCTCCGAGTCTGACGGCGTGCGTCTAGCGTCAAAGCGTCAACGCAGTTGCTGAAGGTGAATGGCCCGGTTAGGCTGGATGTTGTCTCCCTCGAAGTTAGGCTGAGTAGCTGATTTGTCAGCGACCTTGCTGCCCGTTACAGCTCGTCTAGGTCTGGTCGTCGTATTGTAAAAAATGCACGAGGACAAAAACCCGTACGTACGTCGTGCTAGGTAGTAGCTTGAAGATACACGAGGCCAACTACTTGTAGGTACTTCGTGCTAGGTGGTAGTTTGAATAAACGGGTTTAATGACGACTTCGCGCGTATGCTAGCATGAAACCGTACTCCTTACCGGCTACACGCTTGATAGAGCTAGTAGACTCCACACCTGCTTCACGCGTAGAGCGTGAAAGCAGTCTCCTCTCTCTTACATTCCTGATGTACGTGAGGTAGATTTGATGCCTCTTGTGTCGAGGCTGATCTTGATTTTGAAGAAAACTCCGAAATTTGCTCCGCACTTGAAGAAAGTAGAGATCCTTCCTCATACTCCTTTGAAACGCTTGACGAACTCAGCGGGACGCCGTTTGCGTCGTGCCAGTCGATGTGTAGATCAATCGGCGAGTCTCATAACCTGTTAGAAAGATGCGTATCGAGGCTCTGCCTCTGTGACAAGAGCTGCAGAGGTGGCACCGAGTGTAATATCACTTGTGATGAAGAAGAAATATACGAAGATACTTTGGAAAGTGGAGCTTGGATGCCGAAAGTGGAAACCAACGAAGGGAAGAAGAGAGATGGAAAGTTGAGTAGAAGAGGAGAGAGGAGAACACGAAGAGAAGAGGAGAAGAGGAGAAAAGAAGAGGAGTGGTTGAGGCAGGGCTGACCGTCACCTCATTATCACAGGACAATGCCCATGCTACGGGCACATGCACTCTACGGGCTGTTGTACTGGCCGACAGTCCGTCCTACAGAAACGTTCCCAGCTGTTCCCTGCAACGTTCCCTGACACTTATGGTGGTACGCTAGTTACCCTCTCTATTCATGCAATCAACTTCCCGATACAAGTAAGTTGAATACAGTACGCCAGCGAGAAGGAACAACCGCAGGTCTCGCCGCAAATTGTTTTTCCCTGCATCTAGAATGAGATACCCAGTGTACTCGAGCGTAGTGACTGCGCAATGAGTAGATACCACTGGACTGCAAAGTCCATATTCCATTAGGAACAGCATATTCGGACCTGTGTATGAACAGCGGCATTATGGATGAAGTCACATCACAAAATACTCGCGGTGTAATTACCCCAAGAAACACTCTAGAAACGAATCCCAAACGAAATAAAGGCCGAAAACGTGCCGCGACGTGCCATGGGGAAAAATGGTTGGAAATGTATAATAATGTGTATCACTGGCCTCCTAGAGAGACGAGCTCTGTGGTCACGAACTACAAGACAGAAATGCGCATTGCAAATACAACAAGGGACTGGCGCTACGTACGGTAGGGGGGCTACCCCCCTTATCACTTCCTCGTTTAGGCCACTGGGTCAAGTGACTCATTACCTGTCTCAAAACAGGAGTTTTTCGGTTTTGTTTGGCGCAGCGCGTAGAAACCAATCCCAAGGTAGTGCATATCGCGAAATCAAAAACCAAAATAGCGAGGACAAAATAGTATTTGGTAGTCACTCTTCAGAGTGGCTCTGATCGGCTGAAATAAAACGACCTGAAGGTGCCTCCCAAGCCGTAGCCCCAGTCAAGGTGATTTGACCATGCAATGCCAACCGCAATAATACGAGGGCGGAACATGTGCCACCCAGCACACCAGAATATGTTTGCAAGGAAGAAAGAAAGAAGAAGAAGACAGAAGAAAAAAACAAAAAAGGAAAAATAAAAATGGAAAGAAAGAGGGAAAAAGGAACACAGGGAGGACAGAAGAGGTACTCAGGAAGAAGAAAAACTGAGTGAAACAAGACGGCACGACAAAAATGAAAACAAAGCTAAAGTATACCAGGTATCTCCTACCGATGGAATGTGTTCAGTATATATTTCTTCAAGCTACCTACACCTCAGGAGTCTTCTGAACCGTACATGGTTCATTTACTCTGCTTGTGGAACTAGGTTTGCGGAGCCACAGCCAGCGGCATATATCCTCAAATCCACGTTCTTGTCTGTTGAATCTGCGTGTTCCTCGAATCTTCCAGGCATGTTCAATCCACAGCATGTGCGGGTGAGCTACTCGTACCAATAGGGTTGTTGCGACGCCACCGTAGACACCCCTATGGACAGGAATACTGGTACCGTCGGGATACTAACGTGATTAACAAGCGGTCCTTTCTTTTCTGTCCCGAGCAGCAGTGGTATATGTCTGACGGGGAAGCCCTAAAGTTGGTGGCGTGGCAACTTACTGCATGCTCTGGTAACCGTTTACCATTTTAGCAAGAAATGTTAAGACAATTAAGTAATATCATTAACGAAGCGTTCCCTATATTTTCGTCTGCAGTGGAACAATGTTTTGAGTTGGAAGGCAGATCGGTACGGGGAACAGGGTTCCTGGCGAGGCATAAGAAAGGCAGAGACAAGAGCCCACCCATGATCAGTCTTGAATCCATCGGGGGAGCCGTAGACGACACGTCAAAGCTGCTTGCAGGCAACCTATCATACCTACCAGCGCAAACAAAAGTGAGTGGTGCAACCGGACGTAAGTATGTCCATATTAGGCTTAGCCTCGGTATAGTGTGTTCCCGGCTTGTACATGAGCACGTACCGCAATCCTAACAACAAAGCGCATCAAAAAATAGTTATCATGATGCACACAAGATCCAATCTGCGCTACTAACTGTACGTGGGCACACTTTTACAATGTTGTCAATGGGTTGTACTGTTGTGTTATGTATGATTGTTTTGCGAATCCGTACACACATATAATGAATGCAAAAATGAGAACAAGAAATATTAGCCAGCCAGCCCGTCTACGCGCTACCTGTCTTTGCCGCTGGGAAACCGTAGTAGTTCGCCGGCGACAAGAGCGCCGTCGACGAACAAGCGAAACAGACCACAATGAAAATCAACGCAATATCTTCGAGCTCCCGTCGGAACCATTGCAGTCGGCTATGACATGATCGAGAGGCATTCGATCAAGCGTAAACATTGTCGGAGAGAAAATATATCACGTTGGTAGTAATGTGATAAAATCTAAGAGACCTGCTCCTCCTCGACATGTTCTGTCCCCCCTCCCCCCCCCCGCGTTTTTCCTAGATTCCTACACAACACACGACAACACCAGCCTCTGTGTGCGTACCTGCACGAGTTTATCTTCGCATCCTAACGACGGAGCCCTCACCAATCGGGGACATACAGCACGAAAACAAAAGCCTCCATCGGGAAGGAGGTGAAAACGCGACGAAGCAGTCGGCGACTGAACACATATGTACCTGGTAGTCAATGCATGCTTACAGTGGGGGTGCACAAAACAAGTACAGGGGCTCCCCTCTATAGAAGGGCTCCGTACCTCACGTAAAAACTGGCTTCGGAAAAAGTTTAGAGTGAAATCCAATGAACAGTCCCACAAGCATGGCATACAACGAAAAATAATGTTTTTACACGGAAGGTGTCCAACGATGTCGGGTATAGTCCCAGAGTTGAGGAGCTCTGTCGGTGAGGAATGTATTGGCCGAAAGGTGCTACCCCTGTCGCAGCGTCACCGAACAACACCTTTTGCAGATGGGGATGGGGAAGTCTGTCTTTGGGGCTCGGGCCAGACTCGAACTCCATGTAGATAGCTGTCTCGCGACAAATCTTTCAGGCAGGGGCGTATTTTTATCCCCGGCGGCAGTGACAACTTGCATAAATCGATCAGAGACTGAGAGAAAGGTCTTTCAGGCAGAGCCAGATTTATACCGGCGGCAGCAGTGACAAGTTCCAGAAAACGATCATCAGGGGGGGATATCGTGCTCTTCGGAACTCCCCTATTACGGAGGGCCATAGTAATCAGAACCCACGCCATACACGATAAAGGTACACCATTTTTTTTCTGAATCTCCTCACTTGAGGAGGCTCTGAACCTCACCCAAAAACTGATTTTGAGTAAACTGAAAGTGCAACCCGATGAACAAAACCATATGGCGTGCGTGTACAAAACGTTCAGATTGAAAAACAAGAACGACATTCCGACGATTTTGGGTTAAGGAGCCCTGTCCTTTCAGAAACAAAAATACCAAAAAAGTGGTACCTCTATCGTAGCACGCGTCAATGGGACTCCCATAGCCTTTTAGTGTACATATTTGATCCTGATTAGGCGTCCCCAGTGACTCAGTTGGTAACCTCGTAAACCTTCTGACGACTAAGTTGCAGGTTGGAATCTCTCCGGAGTGAAAAATCGCAATTTAGCAGTGGAAAGCGATACTTTATTCGTGAGTAAACAAATTCGACTTA
>JAYJMJ010121510.1:0-18084 GCA_036873875.1 Laminaria ephemera | reverse complement strand
GAGACGGTAAATATGTAGGCGAGATACATAGGAGATTGCAGGAGGCTGCGATAGGTGTATCTGGCCAAGGGGAGAAACCTCTCTCTCCCACGACCCAGAAAAACGATAATGACGACCCAATTCGAAAGATAAACAATAAACGTCGAAAACACCAAGCATTGCCCAGTACTCGCACTATCACACACCCCGAAAAAATCTGCGTGTACCTCAGAACTCGCAGAATCAAACCACCTCAAAAATATAGATACTACACTATGATAGTATGGACCAGAATCTCTGATATGGACCTCAAAATATACTGTCCTGGTACTGGCGGATACTGGTACGATGGTACCTGTTAGATTTAAAGTACCCACACTATAATATTAGTGGGATATTGAGGCGATTGTACCTGCAACGCACTAATTCCTATCCCGTGGTGCGACGATGTACAGAGAGGTAGGGTCATCCTTGACATTTGCGACGTTTTTCTGGTTTAGATATAGTGCCTGGAGAAAGGCCTTTTCCCTGACACAGTATCCAATTAGTTGTTTTTTGAATGCTTCGTTTAGGCGCGTGTCTATCGAATCCGATAACATTTTCTTACGTTTTAACATTTTCTTACGTTTTCACCCAATTATCTCTACTCCTGCTACTGGTTTTCTTGTATTCCCTTCTGCTGTGTCGGCGATTCGACAGGATGTAGTAAAGGTGATTCGCCTTCGCCATGTGCCCGTCGCGGAGGGCCCACCCACTCATGAGTATGCAGGAGTTCATCTTCGACGTTATTTTTACGCTTCACCCTACGTGGCCCTATCTAATATTTGATACCTGGCTGTGTTTAACCTGCAGATTGTGCTGTAGACGCACGGTTTCAGCCGGTTTCTCGATTTCTTCTATGATATCCAGCGGAACCGTAGGTGTAACACTCATTTCTTCTCGATGCAACGGCGCGCGTTCTGTTGTTCCTGCATAGAAATACATCAGCGCAGAGGTCGTCAGAGTACCAGTGCCACCCAGTACCAGCAATTTCGGGTCTTGATTCTCCAGGTACTAGCGGGTACTCAGTCATTTCAGCTTTCAAGTACTCCAGGCACTGACAGGTACTGACAGGTACTGACAGGTACTGACAGGTATTGAGAAGTACTGGCAGGTACTAGCAGATACTGGCAGGTACTCTGTCTAAACATATTATCAGCTTTAAGTACTCCAGATACTGGCAGGTACCAGGAACTGGCAGGTACTAAGCCATTCACAGTCATTTTCATCTTTACTCCAGGTATTGTCTCGTACTCAAGTCATTTTCAGCTTTAAGTACTTCAGGTACTCGCAGGTACTCAAGTCATTTTCAGCTTAAAGTACTCCACGTGCTGGCAGGTACTCGGTCATTGTCAGCTTTAAGTACTCCAGGTACTGAGTCATTGAAAACGACTGGTACTGGCGAGTGGTTGACTGAGTACCAATGACTGGTACTGGTACTCTGACAACCTTTGCACATAGTGTTCCTTTCATCACGTCTCTTGTCTGGACTTTATGTATCAGATAACGTTTTTTTTTGCCTTCTTAGAACATGTTAAAATCTGTTGTATCATTCATGCCACCGCATGGCCCTGTAGATAGCACAACCTCTTTGCCCCGCACGTTCATTAGACAAATCCAGGAGTCGCGACCGGCCAAGACACCACCAGAAACGGTAGCGCCACTCGCAACGCAAACAACGCCGCCGCCGCCTAAGACCGAACCGTGAAGGAAGCGCTGTACAACAAAGCGGCCTAAGATGTCATAGATCAATTATGTTTCTTGTGGGCCGTTGTGACGCGTAAGCGAGTAGGAAGTGTGTCGGCGTGTCCATCAAAATATGACGTCGCGATGAGACTTGTGCTAATTCTCGGTTCCTTGATCGTGTGGGTAGTGACGAGCTCCGGATAGCCCTTTCGAGCGTGTAGGTAAATGAGGAAAACAATTTTCTAGATAGCTCCATTTCTTTTGGCCCGGTTCGAGGTCGTGCGTGCCACGGCCGTATGTCGGTTTTTGTCCGGAGGCGCATGTGCCATAAAAGTACCAGTATAGTAGTAAAAGTAAATTTGGATTGAGGGACGTCACAACAAGCAGATGCGCATATTGTACAAGGGCGGTTTTGCCGTGACCTTCATGGTGTTGGTCAAGCCGTTCTCATTCGTCGTTGAACTGTGGAAGGTAAGGTTGTTGTGTTGTAGACGCGTTCGCTCATACGTGTCCATGGCCATCGACAATATAGTGATCTCCGAGTATTGTGCCGCAACGATTTTTTTATATTCTGTACGGCAGGCAGTAATCGTTTCCCTGAACAACTCCAGAATACAATTGTTAATCGTAGAAGGAAGATAACCATGTAATGACAAGAAGGATTCGAGCAAGGGCAGCGGGTGGATATTATCGATGCTATGACGGAAGTAGGTAAGGAAAGCAGTTCGACTTCGTGTGTGGGTTTAGTTTTCTGTGGTTTCCCTTGTTTTTCATCTTGATGGGGATGTTTTTATGAGGGGCCGTTGTTGCGATGTTGTGTCGCAGGCTGCACATTGTCCGGCGTCGAACACCATGTGAAAACGAAATGTGTGGGGTCACTCGGATTTTGTTTTGTTTGGTTGTGGTCTTGTCTTGCTAACACGTCTTGCTAACACGTATGATATGTACGAGGTACACTGTTTTTGTTGTCCACACTTCTGTGATAGTTCCGCGTGTTTTAGGCCGCCCCTGTGTTTTGAACTTTGTTGTGAGCACGATTATCCCTAAGTGTGTATTGTTTTGGGGATAAAACCAAGACCACTTTCAGCATAGTATTAACATTCCATGCAAGTAAAGAGTAGGTAAAACTCTCTTAGGGGTGTGACGGTCACAACAAAGCAAAACTCCCGACCCTACCAATGGTAGTCACTGTTCGCACCGCGGGGTGCCCGACACTGCCAAGGGTAGTCAGTACGCGAGGTCAACCCTCTTTACTAATTTTTGGCCGAGAGGCCGACCTTGGGTTAGTTATTTATTTCAACCCTGGCGGAGGCCGATCAAATCCGACTGGTATACCTCAGAAAAGGTTCATCTCAGAAAGGGTCGGCCTGTCGGCGGCCTTCTCGAGGCGCCGAATGGCCACGTGTGTAGCGGGCGGCGAATGCCGCCCGCATAGCGAAGCGCCTTGTAGCATGTATACGAAATGTTCTACTCGCTCAGAAATCAGGGTCGAGACCTATTTCGTCGAGCGAGGAAGGGCCGTCTACGGTGGAATCTGGGTATCGTGTGGAATTGGGAGGGGGTATAGGGTATCTGCTGTGTTTTCTTGCCGTGAGCATTTTCTCACGTGTCTTGGCTACCCGTATGTACGTACAACATATTTGTGATCTCACCTTGTGTCTGCTCAAAGCCGTTAAAGTTTTGCTCGTATACCTTCTCCGCCCGCACTGGCACATATAATACATCAGGTGTCGATACAATAGCTCCATAGACTGAAAGCTCTCTAATATTAGTACATGTACGAACTCTGCGTGGAAGTATGTACCGAATACACCGCTAGACCAGGAATGTATTTATATGCCGTACAAGGTATAGTGCCGTATGTGCTGTGTAGAACGCGACCGGTCAGCCTTTTTTTGTGCCTGCAACATAATATTATAATAAGACAATACATTTCGAAAACCCATTGTATGTGTTTTCAGGTGAAAGCAAAGTCAACCGGCCAAAACGCGATATTCGTCATCTACAAATAAAGTACGGCAGGGCTCGACGTTATCGACCTGTTACCGGCGTGAGGTGTGTGAGACGAATCGTCACTCGCCCGGTACAAAATCATCTAGGACATCCCCCGGGTTCCTGGGCCATGGCGAATCGCAGAAATCACAGGGGACTACGAGATAGCTCTAACCGATCAGTCGACATACCTGATTCGCTGACGTAACCGACGTCAACCCAATGTCGCCAGCACTTAATTTTTACAAGTGTGCGTAGCGCAACAAAAAATATGTATTGCTACGCTCGCGAGGTACCTGTACCACCAGCAGACGACCAAGCCAATCAGCTCCGCGCGCGGCCGATTCTGACTGTTCGAGAGGGTGTACAATGATTGCCACCGTAGTTAACATTGCAAAAGGATCCGCTTTGCGCTCACGCTGCTAATTTGTTCCTTTCGATTGGATGGTTGAGGGCTACAACCTTATGATAAATCGAAAAAGGACACACCGGGATACGTTTATTTTTTTTCGCGTTAATTTGCGAAAGTAAATGCGATCATAATCCCCTTTATAATCACACCAGGTACGACACTAGCTTCTTATGGAACGGTTAGTTCCATTTAACCAATGCCTGTCCTAGGCCGACCCGGCGGAGCCGGGCCGAACCGATCTGAACATTGGGATGGGCCGGGCCAGGCCGAGTCTTTTGAAGATGTGTCGGGTCGGGCCGGGCCTGGTCAATATCTTTTAAACTTTGATGGGCCGGGCCGGGCTGGACGTTGAGAAATTGAAACTGTGATGGGCCGGGCCGGGCCGGGTCCAAGACCCAAGGAATTTGATGCAGACCGGGCCGGATCGTGGTCCATCATCCGAAAAATTGATGGATCGGGCCGGGCCTCGGCCCAGCATCTCGAAATTTGATGGGCCGGCCCGGGCCGCGACCCATGAGACGTGGGAACCTACTTTGGCCGTCCCCCCCAGCCCTTTACGCGGCCCACGTGTTTTCACGAGCCGGCCCGAGCCGAGGCCCATGATATGTGGTGTACTACTGCTGCTTTTAGTTGACGTATACGGCGTCCACGCTGCCCATGAGGCGGCCCACGTGTTTTTCCGGGCAGGCCCGGGCCGCGGCCCATGAGATGTACACCATGGGACACATCCAGCAGTAATAATCCAACATGCAGCCCTAGTTCCTTCTGTCCCTTGAGCACAAATACGTATGAGGTATACAGTCTCGCTCTCAGTTACTGCTGTGTATACAACTTCATACGCAATCTTCACGGGGGTACAGGAGTATGTCTGCACGAGAGCCTCTGCGTACTCACTCTTCGTCTGTGCTTATTTGTTGCAAGCGGCGAGTCCCAACTTCCACTGTGCTTCGTGGTCCTTGTGCAAATGTCTGATCAAAGCCTCGGTACCGTTGTGGGTCTACAGAGGACAATCCTTGGTGTCTCCGCGACCCTGGCACAGAATTTGACGCCTTCGGCCTGATTTGGACAGGACGGAACCGCCGGTGAAACATTCGTGGCAGTAGACATTGTCTGACCGAGAGTTGCAGCGGCAGTCACCTTCGTGTGAGTCATTGTAGAATCGGGATCTAGGACTGCTGCGGTAGCATGAGAAGCCCCTGCCCAACGACCACCACTGGCGTTCTCTTTGCTCTGTTCTGATCACATACAGACAACCAGCTGGTGGGTCTTGCAGCAGATACTGTAGCTAGCTACTGTGGGTATTGCAGCAACAAGTGTTGTTGCATCAGCAGGTGCTTGCTGTTGCTGTTGCTCCAGCTGCTGCAGCTGCAGCTGCGGGAAGAAATGGTGGTCCACCAGTCGGAACAGAAGCCATCGGACCGGGCTGTTAGTGGAGCAGCATTGTGTGGGTACGAGTGGGTCACGTATGCCTCATGGGTCGGTTACAGCTGGCCCACGGAATCCACATGAAGGATATGAAAAGAAAAAACCAAATAACAAAAAAAAAAAACACGCCATCATGCACCTTTTCGTACGAGACAACACACGGGCCAGCCCGTCGTCCGGCCTGCTCAATCCACAGGCCGGCCCACAAAAATGTCAGGACGGCCTATTTAGAGCCCGGGTCTCATTGGCCTCGCTGCCAATGTCATGGGCCGGGCCGGGCCGAGATGTTTGAAACTTTGGTGGGTCGGGCCGGGCCGAGATATTGGAAAATTTGGTGGGCCGGGTCGGGCCGGGCCTTGAAGTGTTTAAACTGCGATGGGCCGGGCCGGGAAGCGTCCGTCCTCCAACACGTTGATGGGCCGGGCCGGGCTGTGGCCCATCAGATGCAAAGTTGCTGTGTCGGGCCCGGCCGCCGCCCACAAAATGAAAATTTGATAGGCCCTGCCGGGCCGGGCCGTGGCCCATCGTACGAACAATTGATGGGTCGGCCCATCAGCGCTGGCCCACGACAAGCCCTGCATTTGAAGACCCGTCCGCCATTGGGGCCGAGGAGCCGACCCTAATCATTAGCAACGGTATGTCCCTGGTACATCGTAGCAAAGCAATAAGGCCTGATGTAGCAGTACTTTTTCTGTACTGCAGAGTCATCTACAGTTTATATCTACCGAACTAAGAACTGGCGCTGCCGTAGAAGTACCCACACTGTTGTATGTAATACTAGTACTAATGAATATGTATAAACGATATATTAACACTATTGAAAGTTTGCTGGTACTTTCATAGATCGGCATAAGTTTGTATTACGGTGTAATTTGTTCAAATGTTTAAGTGCAAACATTTGCTGGCAGCCCGACAAACAAACCGGAATTCTTGTAACTAGTACCTGGTACACATATATCTTCACAACTCTGTACACGACCTACAGGCCCGAAAGGGCAAAGGAAAGTTATGCACGGCCGTGGTCGTTACTGACCTTCGTTCGTACTCTCAAGCTCAACGATATTTCACGGTGATACGGAAATACCTACGCCACAGGCCGTGTAGCTTGCAGTGCTCAACATCGCCCTCGCACGAAGTGTACAACTGAACACTGGATCCAAGGTAAAGTATTGTCGAAAGACATGACCTCATTTTCGTATTTGAATAGATAAAACAAAGTGTTCAGATAGTAATGATACCAGCACGATAATGCCAATAGAACAGAGTTCAACGCATGCCACAGCGTCGGGTTGTAGGTTGAGTTCAAGTTGCAATCGCTAACACGAGATACCGCATCCTTCGTGTTGTTGAAAAATAAATGATTTCGAGTGCGTCAGCTGTGCGTTCGACCAGTTGAGTCGTCGATACTCATATTTGCAAGCTGCGCGTTTCGATTTTAGAGTTTCACATCAGCAGCATTTTGTACCGGACATAGGTCAAACGGCTTAGCCACGAAAAATACGTGAACGTTTCGTAGAGTTTAACGGCCTTGTTCGTTGTCAGTATCTAGCCACGGTAGCGGGGTTCCGAGGGATGGGACTACGATCCTGTACCAGGACGTTCCGAAATCGTGTAAACAATTGAGTACTGAGATCTGTTTAGAGGAGTCTCGCCGCGTGTTCATCGAGTTAGTTCTTCGCTCAGTCTTGAATCTGAATATCAACAGCCTTAGCCGATGTGGACGTTCGTCCTTCTCCTAACGAGACGTGACAGACAGCGACAACGAATGCTAGCGTATGCCGTAGACCTTGTTGCTCGCGATACTCTACGTCGCTTTCGCCAAATGTGTACTATTCCACATACAATTCAAGTCAAACTCGTACCCAGAAAAGGGATGTCGCCTCAGCCATCATATATACAAATGATGATCCGGAACCAGGAGAACCAATCGTCACGCGTGATGAGATCGCAAGGAGTCGCTCGTCGTCCCAAGAGATTTTCGCGTGTAAGTCCAATCGTGAAATGCGTGTTCGGTTGTCGAGCGTCTTCGTGGAAGTGTATTTTAACACCCAACAATAAAAGTACTGATAGTCGACAAGTATACGTACATGGTCCAGACTTATACTGCATACGTAGCGCCAGCGGCTGGCCCAATAATGACGCAGAAACAAGGCGTGAGGGTAAGTGCATTGCTGTTGATGATATATGTAGACGCCACGCTTGGGATGAGCGCCCATCACAAGTTGTTCGTCGAGGCAACATCGTGGTAACGAAAACGTACATTGCAGTTGAAATGGCGAGAGGCAGCGCTACAGATCAACGACTCAGGTATTGAGTTCGTGTGAATTTGGTCAAAACATCTTAAATGGACTCCCAGCTTATGATGTAGGGAACTTCAGAACGGACGTTGAAATACTAGACTGACTATAACCGCCAAGTATCGATCTTACGTGTTTACAGAGTTATATCTAATTTCTTCGAGACTGGGCCGTTCACCACAACCGCTGAAACGCCGTCGTAGGTTAATGCCAACGTGCTGGCTGTGAGCTGACAAACCGTGGGAAGTGATAGCACCGGCAGTAACAGAAAGCGAGTACTGCTGCACACTTTTACACACAAGCATGTAGTATAAGTACTAGCAGGCACAATCAGTGCTGGCATTTACACACAACACGAAGCATCTGAAATGATAGTTCAGCTTCTTCGTGCCCACGCTGTCGCTCCGGTTCTCTCCATGTTTGCATATGGCATAGATATACCTATGGTAGCTTTGGGTCTTATCACCGGGTCGAGGGCCAAATGGTGGGACGAGGAATACTACCAACCATGCACCTTGGTGCGAAGTGCTGACAAAGTCAGAGAAAATACTTATAAACAAGATGAGAGGATGGCGTCTGTTTGAGTCTATGACTCTGTGGTAAGAGATGCAGAGGTGGCACCAAGGCGTCTGTAAAGATCACTTGTGATGAGAAGAAAAAACGTTGTTTGGAAATAAACTTGATGCCTAAAAAAAGTGGAAAGCTAGAACAGAAAAGGTTATGAGCGAAGACGAAGGAGAAGAAAGGGACATGAAAACGATCGATCGGGGTAGGCAGGTCTGTCACCCGATCATCACGGGACAGTACCCAAGCTACGGGAAGTCTACAGGTTGTTGTACTCACCGACAGTCTGTCCTACAACAACGTTCCCTGCAGCGTTTCCTGAGACGTTCCTTGATACTCAGGGTGGTAATTAAGTTACCCCGCAATACCATCAACTTCTCGATAAAGCTATGTTGAATACAGTACATTCGGCGAGAAGCAACACATTCGAGTGTCGTATCATATTGGATTTCTTCCCATTTACAAGATGACACCCAGGATACTCATGCATAGTGACTGTACATCGACTACATGCGTGTGGACTTCAAAGTCCACCCTCCAATACATAAAGGCCGTGACTATCAATACGTCTGCGGCCAATCACCGGGGACTGTGTCTAGCATGTGCATGCCAGCCGTACTATCTCTGCCACCACTGTGAGCTTTCGTGAAAGCAATGGTTCGGGGCGTCTCGGCCGGTGGGTCCGGGGATAAAGTTGGGATTTCAAGGGCAATGGCAAGGGCGAAAATTCGGAGAGTTGCGGGCGACCAGATGAAAAATACAGGAAGGGACAAGGGACTGTCTAATAAAGTTATTTGTCTTTTCATAAATCGATGGCTGTGAGAGGACTGAAGGACCGTGGAAGAGGGAACGTGACGATACTTTTTGTTGACCTTGGACGATACTGTGCGGGGTAACAGGAACCGTGAAGAAACACATATATCGCAAGCTATATAAACGGTATTTCGAAAACAACAAAAACGTCATGCATACGCAGTTTGTTTGCCACCAAGTACGAGTGCGATTCTGCTGCAGCTTGTCTGTGACAACAGCGATTGTGAGAGCACAGATATAAGAAGATATGTAGTATACCGCAGGTTTCCTGCTCTTGGTCGACTCAGTTCCGTCGTTCTGGGAGCCGAAGCTTTTATGCATGAAGAGAAGCTACGCCAAAATAGGCATCCAGTAAGCCTAGTTCATCCCGGATATCTCAGTTAGTATTATACGGGAAATAGAGGCACAGAGTGAGAACTGGGACGACCGGACGTCGAGTTGTTGTTCATGCGTTAGATAGTGTTTTCGGAAAAGAAAGAGAACTACACCACATGCCCAATGCGATATGATTATGTTCATGGGTACTCTTCTACAAAACGTTTGTACCCATCGCTGAATCTCGTTAACGGTCGACTGCATACAAAACAAACCTCCTTGCGGGAAGTCGCTGGCGCCAAGCTTACTCGATGGACATAGCCCTTACACCTCGTGTCTGGTGACGACGTATTCAACTTCAATGCGTTATAAATTTCACGAAACGCCAGATTGACCCAAGGCTCAGTAATGAGTGATCGCCCGTAATCATTGACTAAACGATGAACCCATTCCAAAGCCGACGCCAGAGTCACATATTGATATGCATACATATACTGCATGCGAAGATAACAATTCGATCCGTTTTGCGTTAGGTGCGCTCTGTTGAAATGCCACCAGCCAACCAAAGGTATGTACTGTATGGGATCCGTGCCATCAGACGCCAGTGGCGTCGATTTACACATAACTGCCAGTGCCATACCATCTCTAATTACCATACAAATCTGGTATATCAGCGAAAATGACGGCGCGGGGAGGGTGTACTCATTTCATACATAGCCGTAGTTTTGTGACGATGTAACCTCGCATCCCTACAATGCCGGGACGGAACACGTCGGGTTTTCACCGACCCGGCAGACATCGCGTGCACCACACGCGAAGCGCCGTTACGTGTTCGGCGAGTCGCATGAGGGGTGGGCTTCATCCTACTGAGAATCACTTGTGGAGTGGACTTCCGCACCTTGTGCGTACTTTCGTGCATATCGTATGACGGCTTCTAATGAATTTACTCGTTATCTGGTGTGATCTCTTCCAGCGACAGCAATGGGTACCCAATGTAACTGCCTCGTGCGTTCCTCACCATATAAAACCTACGTGAGATAATCCCCTTTGCGCGGACTGAGGGTTCTCCACTCCACACAATCTGATCTAACCCGACCACTATCTCGGGTACCGCCTAACCGTAACAACGAGAAAGAAAAACGGTACCATGGTGGTCCAGCTCAAGTAGTGAGAGGCGTGTTTTACAGCATCGTTGCCAACCGACACAAACCCCAGGGGTGGGGGGGGGGGTGGATATGTGAAGGGACGGATATGTGAGGGGAACGGGCTACCAGCGCCGCAAGAGAGATTTGTTAAGCCTGTTGCTTGCTGCGAATCCCAACCGTGTCGTTGATTGAACCCCGGTCAAGCATACCTACACCTATTGAGAATGTGATAAATGCCCTCGGGGATAATGCTGGACCATGAACGCTATATTGACCAAGGACAGCACAGTACACAATATACCGCGTTCAGCGAATTCACAAACGATCGTATAGGGACATCCAAAATTGGATTTCTGGGAATCAGATGGGGTGCGTTTTTGCTACCAGGTTTGAATTCTCGACGCGTGCTACGATAGAGGTAACACTGTTTGCCTTAGGTGGTTTCTGCATGACGGGGCTCCTTCACCCAAAATAGTCCGAATCGTTTTTGCAACAACCTTCATTGTATACCCAGGTCATCTAGTGTTTATCGGATGGTACGTTTACTTTTCCCCAAATCAGTTTTGGGCAGGGCGATAGAGCTCCTCACGTGAAGAGCCTCAGAATAAAACGTGTGCACCACTACCGTACCATGTGTTTCTGGAGTATTCACGCCGGTGTATGGCTCCGCGAATATTATGCCTGGCGAGTGCGATCATAGAAAATATCATGCGTTATTTTCTCTTGTTGGACAAGGCAGGTATCGTTAGGTCTACCGCTGAACCAATCACTACACGCTTACAACCCCCACGTCAACGTGCTCTTGACAACTATCAAAAACGAGTCGGACCAAATTTCTAGTTCAGCGTGTTTCTGTGGTGAAATCTTACAATCTCCTTGTTCAGACGGGAAGGGATTCCACCGAACGATTCCACATACCAGGTATATTCAATCAGTATCAACCCCGAACTGATATACAATAATCCATCACCAAAACCAGCACATTAACCCTACAAGTTCGGAAACCTTACCGTCAATCGGAATGCGTCAACGTGTTCAAATATGATTTTCTACACTATATCTAGATAATACGCGTTGTTTACTTGATCTGTGAATTAAAACAAAATCGCATTAACCGGGTGCATCTGGTCGTTGGTTTGGTCCCATATAAAACACCCGACCATCGTGTGTTTACCTCGCAGCTATAAAGTATTGCAAGCGCTAAACCATTCGGTATGAAGGATGCAAGCTCTCATATCTTTGATAGTGACATGTACATGGTTCCGGTTGAACAACGGACAATACATGGTTTGGCTCCATTGGAATCCCGTATAATGATGGGTCTATACTTGAGTTTTTCAGAGATTCAACCTGTTGACCAGAACGGGTTTAGCCGGCTGCTACAAAGATCAATTGCACCATCGAAGACGTCTAGTGTCGCCTAGCCTTGGCTTACACCATCGTGCCCCCCGCGAACGTGTTGCCCTCGAGACGCCGGGGGAACGTGTTGTTCCGTCTGACTATGGAATTGTGCTAAACGGACAACTCTCATGACGAAACACTTATCTCAATCAAATTAAGCAGAACTACCTATAGCGCCAATGACGTGCAACCTCAGCCACCATTGAGGCTTATATATGTGTGTGCGCTGACTGGGAATATGTCGTCTATTAGAGGAACCCTACTATGCATGATATTGTCTCTCATATCCAATCCCGTGAAACTAACTTGCACATATGTTGACGGCCCTTCCCCCGCCTCATACCCAGTATATGCCAGGTACTCTTCACGTAGGTATGCCTGGTGTATCGTCAAGCTGCGGTTTTACTATATAAAAAAATATGAAATACACTCCGGCTGTGCAATATAGGATTTCGTCAAAATTCGTATTTGAAAACCTAACCCTGACCCTAAGTGCGTTTGATGCTCCGATCGCGCGTGTTACGGGATGTGTATGTGCTCATTGAGCATACAGGTCGGCGACTCCGCTTCGTATTAGTTAGCACCTGGGTTAACAGGGTGACACGAAGACGTCGGTCTGTAATCGACCTGTGCACGAAACTGTAAATCTCTTTGATGGGGACTAAAATCTGGCGGCGTGCTTCAACGTGATCAGCCTTAGCGTGCGCACATCAAGTTACAAACAAGCGCTAATTTTAACGTATAAAGATGACGTGTTGAGTGCGTGGTGATAGCAAGTGAGCTTATCACGCAAGTTTCATTCATGCGGAGTCTGTCCATGATTTATATATCAAAAACGCAAACAATGGTTGAGTAGCGTGGCTTTTCTTTGCGCGATATGGCACCGAAGTAAACCACTTCGAAGGATCATCTACCTAATGCAGCCTTTGCAAGCGGTAGTTTTCTAGCTTCAGGTGATATAATACATGTTCACGACGACATACTAGTACTCTCTAAAGGAACAACGATGCCGTTTTTGACATCGAACCTCGCAACGAATGACGTCATGTAGCTCATTAATATACCCACACCAAGTATAGCTTGGTGGGACAGCGTACCAGGTACATGTTGACACCTGGCTGCAAAACGTTCTTCGGTGCCCGCATCAATTGAACCGGAATCTCACCTCCAAAACGAGCTGAATTGTCATCAAACGTGGTATCGCCATCGACGAAGACCTTCGATGTTGAAGCATAGATGGCACCTGTTGTAGGCAACAGGGTCATGAAACGGGTAATTTATCACGAGAAAATCCGACGGTCCGGTTTTGGTTTGATTTAGAAACCGATGAAAAGCTCGCTGCCCTAAGACACCAAAAAGGTACGGAATGGAAACCTGCATTGACAGAACATCGACTAAATCGACAACGAAGAAGTGTAAAGAATTGCCCAACAACATACAAAGGCATCCTACACAAAATCGGTGTTGGTTCCAACTGACATTATTGTGAACAAAACCATCCTAGCTTCGTGTTCTAAGAGTTATACCGTCTGAACCGCTCATATGCCAAGGATATCCCGCAACATAGATCGCGTTCGGCCATTCTCTTGTCTTCGTTCTTATTACTGTAAATATTAACGATTTGAAGCATACTGTGCCGAGGACCACACGTGAGTTACGCAAGCACCGTTTCCGAAATTGGGATAATTACCGCAGTGTTTTGATATTCTGCCGTTTTCTGTCTTCCCGATTTGTTTTGTGTTTTTCTTGGAATAATCTACCAGGTATCAGCTAAGGAAAACACATTCGCTATAGCCCGGCTGAACATCACTTGGGCCGTGCGGCACGTCTGTATTGAAGATTTGGAACAAGCCTGACTTCATGGTGGTCGTTTGGTTTGAAAGCGTGGTGTCTCGCCTCCTTTCGAAGCGTTGTTACTTGTAAAAGTGGAGTCGAAGACGAATAAGGAACTGGAAGAGAGCACGTCGACAGCCCCCCCCTCTTCGGCGTTCCCTCCCTCCAGCACCAAGTGGTTGAGGCGAAGAGTGGAACCGTTGGACACTGAGAAAATACCGGTGCCGCTTCCATCTCGGTCAATACCACCAGCATTACCATCGTCGCCCAGCGCGCTACGAATAGTTCCGGGAAAACTGACCGCAGTGATCGTCACGTTCTTGTTGTCGGACACCACTATCCTCTCCTCAATCGTCAGGCTACCATCTAACGTTATGTTGAACGATCCTTCACCATCGCAGGCCAGCACGTCAATAAGGTTCTGGACGTTCGCTGGGGAAGTGACGTTTGCGACAACAGTGCCCGATGGACATGGGGATGATTGTGCTCCAGTCGTAAAGACGATAGTCAGGCCCGCCGCCAGCATCGCCATGGCGTAGAATATCATTCTGTAGGATCAGTTCACAGACGAACCAGTTATATTGAGGTCAGATCGTGAACCACTACAAGAAACATTACGAAGCCCTTTAAACCACCGTGTTACCTTTGTAGTCGCACAATATGGGGCGAACATGTAGCTTGAGTATCTCTCGGCGAGCTGACACAGTATGGAATTGGAACATGTTCTCATTTTCGGGGCGGCGGGTAAGAAACACTTTGGAATTAATAGGATGAGCACACATGTAACCAGTGTGCATACCGGCAGCTCTTGGGGCCACCTTCTACAATCGCAATATAAGATAAACAGTTCACGTATCATTAAGACACAGTTCGACTTATCCTGTTAAGATGTTTGTACCGCTTCAAGAGAGAATGCGCTGTTGAAGGCGTGTTCATCGTTTCGTTGATCTTTTGGCTGTTCGGAGCTGTTGAGATGTGTATGGTTATATACCCACCCAGTTTGTCTGCCGGGCCGCCAACGAATACTACCGACATTTCGTTTCCAACACAAGACCTTCCGGAAACAACTACCAGGTACAGTTTTGTTTAAATGGGATTTAGAGGATAGTTATAAACGCAACCTGAGTGCAACGCGGCAGGTCTTGGGGGCACCTTCTACACTTGCAATATAAGAGACACAGTCCACGTGTATTTGTAGGACTCAATCTGACTACTCCTGTTTAAGTTTTGTACCGCATGAAGAGAGAATATTTTGCTGGAGGCGTGTTCCGCGTTTGGTTGCTGTTTTGGCTATACAGAGCCGTGGAGATGTGTATTCGTCTAAAACCACCCATTTTGTTTCACGGGCCGCCAACGAATGCTCTAGACGTTTTTCTTCCAACGCAAGACCTTCCAGAAACAACTGCCAGGTACTGTTTAAATGGGATCAAGAGACCACAACAACAAAAAATAACCCATATATTTGCATCGACCCGTACAAATATGCTGCAATTACGCGTGCATGCGACGCACCGAGCCACAGAAACACCTCCACCCCTTATGTGGGACGTTGTGACACACAGCACCTGCGCAGAACACCACCTCCATTTCGTCGTCTACCACTCAGCAGAGGCATCACAGAAATATAATACAAGGGTTCCGCTACGCTCGCGCAAGGAAGAATACAACAAAATGTGAAGGGGGAAAAAAAGAGAGGCCCATGATTGGATGCAAATAGCGACTTGATAATGCCAAGATGTACTTCTCCAGAGCTGATTGCCCTGTGCTGTGCTGTGCGCTTGCCGGCGATGTCACAATCTGATCGGCAATCGGGTGTAAGTTGTGATAAAAAGAAAAAAAAACAAATTACAACAAACAAAAAACATTGAAAAGGACAATCAAAGGCGAGTAGGCGTCCCCGATGGTCTAGTGTGTTAACTTCGTAACCACTCAGGTCAATGTCGCCCTGGTGGTTAAGTGGTTACCCTCGAATACTACTATGGTTGGCGTCAGGGGTTCGAATCTCGGTATGGAGATTTTTATTTCTGAGACACCGCCTGCCGAGAGCGCTTCATAGCGTAGGTAAGCCCAATTCGACGCGAGTCGACGAGGGAAGAAGGTGCTGAATTGTTCTCGCGATAAAATTGAAGGCGCGTACCGTAGTGGAGAGGAGAGGGAAGAGCATGCTATTATGACCCAGGATCTAGATTACGACTAATAGGGAGGGAGAAGGAGAAAGCAAAAAGTACGAAGATAATAAATGGGATGAGCAAAAACAAAATGTCGCGGGTTCGAGCCCCCCCGAGTGCATACTCGTACTCGTAGGGACCTTTTTTTGTACAAAAAAATGACCTGCGGAAAGAGCGAGAGCGTGAGTTAGCAAAAGTCAACGAAAGTCGACGAGCGTTCGGAATGCTGAACCCTCTGCGCGATAAAAATGAAGGCACGTACCGGGGGGAGAAGGGACGACACAGGTGACCACGGCTTGTCCAAAAGCTGGAAAGTAAAAAAAGTGAGAAAAAGTGATAGACGACGTATATACCGGTACCTGTTGCTTAGTACTTCCCATGATACCTGGTACTGCTGTATGCAAAAAAGAAAGCACAGCGCAGCACGGCACAGCACAGCGCGGCACAGCACGGCACAGCATGCATGGTAGGGTACGGCACCGCACGGCGCTGCTCTGCTGAGCTAGCTGAGCTGAGCAGGGTATGCATTTGTTGTGATTCAACAAAGTAGTACTCGTACGTACATACCTGGTGTGCCTGGTATGATATTTGGTACGATATCTGGTATGATGTACGGAATAGTAAACACAGCACAGGGCACAACACGGAACAGCACGGCTCAGCACGGCACAGCATCGCACCGCACGGCAGGACACGGCACCGCACGGCACCGCACGGCGTTGCGATGCGCTGCTGAGCCAGCACTGCGCTGTGCTGCTGAGCTGAACTGGCCTGAGCCAAGCTGAGCTCAGCTGGGACCCGGTATGATGATACTTCGTGTGGCGCGAATTCGCTTTGTTTGTTGTTCCGATGTGTAAGCTACAACAACAACAACTGCACATCGCACCTAAAAAAACCCCGGAACATTCTTGCACATGACTGGCCACCCAATATTTGTTCGAGAAGATTTGGAAATGCTTCAATTTCCAAATATAAGGCATACGGAGGAACTGCATGTTTAGAACAAACTACCGACGGACATCCACATAGCAAATTTTGCCTGGCGCAAACACTCCAAATATAAAACAATACCAGTAGAGAAAATGTTGTAGCAAAGAGAGGAGAGAAAACAAAAATCCTTTAAGAATTCCGGGAACGTTTTTAAAAGAACTTGAAGAAAAGAAAGACGGCAAATATTATTGTCATCGGCAATTACGGGCTTGACTGGCCACCCAATCGGTGTTCGAGAAGATTTGGAAATACTTCAATTTATAAAAAATGCGTCCGGGGGAACTTCATGTTTTCAACAAACTACTGACGGATATCCACTTGGTGAATTTTCCTGGCGCAAGCACTCCAATTATAAAGCAATACCAGTAGAGAAAATTCTGCAGCAAAGAGATGAGAGAAATCAAAGAACGGCAAGAAATCCTGGAATGTTCTGAAAACAACTTGAAGAAAAGAAAGAAAGCAAATAATACTGTCGTCGGCAATTACAGGCTGAGGATGGCTGAGAGTTGAGATCATATGCCGAGGGACACCGGGAACTACGGAGGACAGAAATATGTACTTCTGTGTGTCTCTGGGTGCTTCGCCTCTCGGATGTACCGCCAGCTTTGGTTTGCGCTCCAATTGTGAGGCAGAGGTGTTCGAGGAATGCTCATCTGAGTATTGCTCGACAGATTACCTCTCGTGTGTGATATTCAGTGAAGAGCAAGTGCAGCAGTAGCAGTAGCATAGTTGGGACGTGGCCGGCTGCATCCATAATTGACAAGCGAAGCACAGCTGTACTCGCCCGGGGACATCTCCTTCGAGGATCAAGGATGCACGTTTATCGGTCTGCGGTATTCCTCCTCTCCGTGTGATTTGTTCGTTCTTGGTTATTCGTGTCCGCCGGTTGAAGCTGTCTTCGTTGCTATTTACCTGGATTTTTCCCTCGTACGCCACTGATGACTGAACTACTGGCGTCTCCAGTGGCTCAGTTGGTAACCTCGTAAACCTTCTGACGACTAAGTTGCAGGTTCGAATCTCTCCGG
>JAYJMJ010121302.1:0-18086 GCA_036873875.1 Laminaria ephemera | reverse complement strand
AAGTGGGCATCAACGATTAACTCTATTTTCAAGTTGTTTAGTGGGCATCAGGACGAACTATATATAATAAATAGATACAAAGTAGGAGCCGATATAACGTAACACCTGATTGTTTCGGACATACGTGCAGAAACGACGGGACTGCAGCCACGCTGTAGAAGTTTGGAATTAAGAGTCGGACAGCGGATCTCACGAGTGGGATGCGAATGTGTGCTGACCACCAACATGGAGCGCCTTCAGGGACTGAATTGACGACTTGTTGATCGTTGACGGCCAACGTAATTTGCAGTATATCTGTATACACCTCTGGGCTCCGGTGGCCCTGGGTGCATAAATCAAGTTTCGCAACCTGGATACTTCGGTTGGTTGTGGTCTGGGTATATGGTCGTTAATCTCTGACTTTGGTTTTCGCTCACGTGACAGATGGACGAGGGAATCACCATCCAGAAGCTTCTCCAGCTGGAGAAAGAGCTGAACAGCGTAACAGCGCCGTCACCTGGACGAGACGCCAAGGTCAATATGCTAAAATACCTTCAAATCGCTAAGGTAAGGCAGTACCAAGCAGCGTACGACGGGTTGTTTTATGATCTCGCCAAGGGAGGTGGGCTCGGGCGTCTGCGGACCATCACCCCGGCCAGGTCGGAGAATAAATTCTTGCAGCCCAAGGTCTTCGATCTACAGGGCTGCGACCAGGCGAATAAACTCGAAAAGGAAGTAGATGTCTACCTTGCGGACGCAGAGCTTGCCAAGACCTGTTTGGACAATCTCATAAAAAAGGTGGTCGAGAACTTGGAAGGATGCGAGGCTCAATACCCTGGGGTGAAGTCGCGAGACAGCACGTTGCGCAAGGCCAAGAAGTCGTACGACGGGAACATCCGAAGGGTGGCAGACATGGCTCGGGTGGCCGTGGTCTGCGATACACCCGAACTTCTGGAAGAGGTGTTTAAGGGTATCATGGGGTACTTCCAGGTGGGGGGAACCATTAGTATTTCACATGCTGGGCAGATGGCATTACATGCTTTGTGAACTTCCAGGTATTGTGCCGCATTTTGAGTGCGGCCGTATTGTTTGTTGGCTCCTTGAGTTCAGTACAGTTAGTGGCATCAGTACAGCAGCGGCAGCAGCAGCAGTTTTGTAGCATTTCCCTTCCGGAGATATGGCAAATCCCAATGCTTGTCCAACCCCGCCCCGTGCATGCCCAACTGAATCGGTGCTATTCCTTTGGCGAGTATTTTCTTGTCGTACACCTGCTGCTGGTTGACGGTGGCACAGCAGTAGTAGTGGCGTCATACGCGTGCTCATGCGTGACACGAGGACGAGTACTTGATAGTACGTATGATCCGTGCAGCCGAAAAGTCGGTGGGGGGCTTCAGCACGAATATGCGATTTTGTCGAGTGGGGGGTGATTGTTCGAATATCCCTAAACACTGGCAAAACGGTCATCACCACGGGAAGTTGTTTGTGGAGTGTGCTGTTGTTTCCAAAATGGTTTCATCTAATTATTACCGACAAACAACGAGGAAAACGTTCTTCGTTCTTTGTGGAGTGTGCGCTTTTCAGAAGACACGTTATAGGACGGTTTTGAACAGCTCTCGGGAGTTGGTAGGTGACACATTCTTTCGTTTGTCAAATACCAAATAAAACAAATCCGAAGGACATATGCGCAGAAAACAGTCACTAAACGGGATATCGTATCCATTCGTTCGATACGGGAAACGTACCCAATACATTCGAAAATACAGGGCCGGAAACGATTCCTCTGGTCAACCCACAGGTGGCCCTTTTTCCTTTGTAAAAAGAAAATGGATTCCTTCAGCCCTGGTGATCAAAACCGAGGTCGTCTTGATACCTTTTCGTTGTGTTTCATGGTTATTAGCATAACAAAAGTGGACGAAGTGTCGTGCGTGGACTAATTGAACTGGCGATTCGCGGTTGTATTGGCTCTCACGGGTTGCTACCTGTTTGTAGCTTAAAGAGAAAAAAATGAGGGGGACGTGGCCTATTGTTTCATGTTTGTTCAAAACGGTCCAAAATGCAGTCCGTGCGCCTTTTGTATTCGAATGTTTCATGCTGCAAATACCTCATCCGGCAAGTATCAATACTTATGTACCGCTTGTGCTACATTCATTGCGTTGTGTGTTTGCTACGACTCCTCCTGTGCAGCCGCAAGATGTCCTGAGGGTGAGCAACGGCTTCAACTCCGACTGGATGCCTAGTGGCTATCGGGATGTGAAGGTGAATCCCATCGTAACCGAGCACCTGTGCGAAATCCAGCTGCACCTTGGCGCTTTCTATTCTTTAAAGGCCGGCCAACACGCGGTGTACGAGTGGGCGCGAGAACTCAAGGTTACCACGGAAATGAGGCCTAAACACCTCTTCGAGAACCTGTCAAGCGAGATTACGAAGGAGATGATTCACCTTGCTCGGCAAAATTGGTGTGGCACCAAGTCCGTTTTGCCGAGTTTGCACCTCGCTTCCGGAGACTACCTCCAGGCTCAGGAGGGTTTTTCAGAGGTAATTTTTATAGTAGGGTGCTTGGGCGTAGGATTTACGCCTCTGCTTGGGTTTGTTCCGTGTTTCGGCCCGGCCGTAGGCGTCTTCCCGTTGTAATCGTTGTTGTCGACGTGCATCGCTAGATTGGAGCGCTATGTACACTGTAAGTTTAGAGTTGAAACCATGCACGTTCGTCATGTGCGTAACGTGATATCTCCGCCCATTCACTTATGTCCCGGAAGGTGCTTTTCAAGGTGGAGGAACACTTGCTCGGTCTTGAGGAAAACAGCGAGAAACTGAGACGGGCATTGCTCGCCGAAGCTAGCGCAAGATCCAGCCTCGGTCACGCACTGCAGTTACAGGTGAATCACAGCATGTTCCCACAGTACCTAGCAGCGTGTTCGTTGTAGGTAGCGAGGAAGTTATGTCGGCTGTCTCCGGCCAAGTGTTTACAGCTCCTGCACCGCAGTTCTAGCACCAAATTGAGCAATGCACTTTTTATCAGATGAGGTGGCGTAGTTCAGCTCAATTCATTCGTTTTTCGTGCTGGGGAAAAGAGAGCGCTGCTTACTTTACTGTTCTCAGCGCTGCTTGCTTTACTTTTCTCGCATTACTTGAGAAACGTTTTGTATTTGCATTCAAAATCGCAATTTTTTAACAGCCCAAGGTAATCCGTATGATATGGCAAACGAGGGGCATAGTCAAAGCACGCGTACAGAGAGGATTTTGAACGTGCAGTGCTTATTGAGCGGCACAAACCATGTTGTAAGCTATTGCTGCTGGAGGTGGCTAGTGTCCAGGCGTGTGCCACAGAAAAAAAATAGATTCTACAGTAGGTGCCGTAAACCCACAAAGCACCAGGTGGATTCGAAGGGTGGCCTGTCCAAAAGTATTTTCGTAGTTTCGTAATTTCAACTTGAGTGGCGAATGCAAACAATGGGGGATGGGTAGCATGGAGGCATCTCCAAGCCGACCAAGGGAAAACGTCGCACACGCAATGTTTTACGCCCGCTACTGTTGGGTCCCGATGCAAACAGGCCAAAAAACAAAATACTTGTGTACGCCAATATTCAATACCCATATGCACGCCAAAAAGAGGGAACGATTCAAGAATACAGGAAGAATAGTCGTAGAATAATGATTAGCGACAACAACAAACAACGATGACTAACGAAAATGGAACAATCCACACCAAGCAGCCCGGGTTGCTGGGATAGGGTGTGTGCCCAAAGCGCGACGTACTATGGTGATGCACGACACGCGCGTAGCATGATAGAACGTCTTCCGTTGCGTGCTCTCTCGACGAGGTTGATACGACCGTGATTCTCGCCTTTAGAGCTTAATTTGCCTGGACTGGTTGTCGGAACTAATTCAAGAGCTCTCTTTGTGGGCGTGCCGGAAGTTTTGTAGATAGTGGCCAAGACGTCCTGAAGAATATTTTTCGCCTCGAAATGCAGCAAATTTGATTGCGATGCAAATGATAACGGGTGACGACGTAGGTTCTTCAGTGAAAACCTTTGCCGTTTGTTTCTTATTGCGTTTCTATAAAATTGCGCAATGAGCCTGCTGTGCACTGTGCGTTTTTCCAAATTCCCTTGCAGAGCTATGTACCAAAACTGTGACTAGAACGAGGTACTCGCACAACTGCTGCAGCCCACATGCGAAGAAAACAAAACGAAATGTGTGCTTCTCCCTCTGGCGAATGCCACGTGGTTGACAACGAACGACGTGCGAGTTTGTACCTGACGAAGACGTATATACGGTATGATAAGGACAAGAGCTTTGCTTGATTTCGCACACCAGGTCTTGTGCAGCAAGCAATAGCCCTCGCGTGGGAATTCAGTGCAAGCGGCAACGTGCTCCCCGCAGTATTGTTCTATTTTCAAGTACATAGACCGCGTTTGGTATTCAACGTCTCGATATATTCCAACCCACGCCTCCGTAAAGTGCTTGACGATTACTTTCCCCCAACCCTATGCCTGAGTGATAGGGCAAGTACCGCGAAACTGAACCACTTTTCCAGCGGTCGTTGGCGATAGAGGAGAAGGTTCTCGGTCCGGAGCACCCTGACGTGGCGGCATCGCTCGACGATATGGCGGAGTTGTTGCACAGTCAGGTAATAACTTCGTTTGTCAGGAGTAATATTCAAACCGGTTTGAAGGGCCCGGTTCGAGGCTGTATCAGATACGTTTGTGGAATACTTATCCGTTAAAGAGGTTGTATCCTCACACAGTTGTGTTTGTATTGCGAAACTGCAGCAAATTCAACGACCATGCTAATGTTGAATCGAATGTATTACCGTTGTCTGTAAGATACGTGCGATTATGTAGAAAGAGATCGCCAACATACGTACAGCAAGTGTTGTGCACCAAATAACAACCCTTCCCTGGGAAAGTCGGTGCCAGCGACGACGTGCATAACACAGAGATGATCCACAAACGCTACTGTACGATCGCGTAGGGTGTCCAACTGGTCATAATTCAAATCGCGCCTGCGTAGAGTTCTTGACCACCACTGACACCAACCTTCTGCCTGTGGCACAGGGCAACTATTCCGAGGCTGAGCCCCTTCATCAGCGGGCGTTGGCCATACAAGAGAAGGCCCTGGGTCCGAAGCACCCCCACGTGGCAAAATCGCTCAATAATCTGGCGGGGTTGTTGAACAGTCAAGTGAGAAATTCAGTTGTAAAGGACATTTATCGGAACCGTTTGAAGGGCCATATTCGAGGCCATGCAGGACACGTTTATAGGTTTGCTCGCGGAGAGCTTGTTTCCCTTGGACCGGTTTAACAGGTAGTGCACCAAACAACAACCCTTCCCCGGGAAATTCGGTGCGAGCGACGACGTGCATAGCACAGAGATGATCCACAAACGCTACTGTAAGATCGCGTAGGGTGTCCCACTGGTCATAATTCAAATCGCGCCTGCGTAAAGTTCTTGACCACCACTGACACCAACCTACTGCCTGTTGCACAGGGCAACTATTCCGAGGCTGAGCCACTTTATCAGCGGGCGTTGGCCATACGAGAGAAGACCCTGGGTCCGGAGCACCCCCACGTGGCAGAGTCGCTCATCAATCTGGCGTCGTTGTTTACAAGTCAAGTGAGGAATTCAGTTGGAAGGGATATTTCTCGGAACTGTTGAAGGAACCTGTTCGGGGCCATGCGGGACACGTTTATAGGTTTGCTCGCGAAGAGGTTGTTTCCCTTAGACCGTTTTAACGGTTACGAAACGCAGCAAATTCAATGACGATGGTAGTGTTGAAGCGAACTGGTTTTCTACAAGTTGCATGCGTTTTTGCCCTTGACGGCGGCGAAGATACAAGGCGTCAACGGCAGCAGCGCCTTGAAATTTCGCACAGCAGGTATAGTGCAATATGAGCACCTTTGGTGTAGATATTTCGGTACAAGCGGCAACGTGTTCGACCCAGATTATTCACAAATATTGCAGATGGGTTGGGTATAAAACGACGCATAAGCCAAGCCGCGCCGCCCTAAAGTGGTTGACCATCATATAATACACCAACGCACTGCCTGTTCTGACCGCGTTGGGTGTTGAACTGCTCGGATTTACTCCGTGCGTGCGTGCGTAAAATGCATGACCAGTACTTTACCCCAACCATCTTCCTGTGTCAAAGGGCAAGTACACCGAGAGTGAACAACTTTATCAGCGGTCGTTGGCGACTTGGAAGAAGGCTCTCGGTCCGGAGCACCCTGACGTGGCGTCATCGCTCAACAACCTGGCGGAGTTGTTGCACAGTCAGGTGATAACTTCATTTTTTCAGGAGTAATCTTTAAACCGGTTTGAAGGGCCCGATTCGAGGCAGTACCAGATACGTTTGTGGGATGCATATCCATTAATGGGCTTGTATCATCATACAGTAGTGTTCGTATTGCGCAACTGCAGCAAATTCAACGACCATGCTAATGTTGAATCGAATGTATTATTGTTGTCTATGAGATACCTGCGATTATGTAGAAACGGATCGCCGACATACGTACAGCAAGTGTTGTGCACGAAACAACCACCCTTCCCTGGGAAATTCGGTGCCAGCGACGACGTGCATAACACAGAGATGATCCACAAACGCTACTGTAAGATCGCGTAGGGTGTCCAACTGGTCATAATTCAAGTCGCGCCTGCGTAAAGTTCTTTACCACCACTGACACCAACCTTCTGCCTGTTGCACAGGGCAACTATTCCGAGGCTGAGCCACTTTGTCGGCGGGCGTTGGCCATACAAGAGAAGGCCCTGGGTCCGGAGCACCCCGACGTGGCATCATCGCTCAACAATCTGGCGGAGTTGTTGAAACGTCAAGTGATAAATTCAGTTGTAAGGAATATTTCTCGGAACTGTTTGACGGGCCATGTTCGAGGCCATGCGGGACACGTTTATGTGTTTGCTCGCGAAGAGGTTGTTTCCCTTAGACCGTTTTAACGGTTACGAAACGCAGCAAATTCAATGACGATGGTACGTTGAAGCGATTGTGAACTGGTTGTCTACAAGTTGCATGCGCTTTTGCCGTTGACGGCAGCGAAGATACAACCCGTCAACGGCAGCAGCGCTGCGAACTTTCGAACAGCAGGTATAGTGCCATATAAACACCTTCGCGAAGATATTTCGGCGCAAGCGGCAACGTGTTCGACGCAGATTTTCCGCAAATATTGCAGATGACTTGGGTGTAAAACGACTCATAAGTCAAGCCGCGCTGCCCTGAAGTGTTTGACCATCATTTACACCAACGGACTTCCTTTTCTGACCGCGTCGGGTGTTGAACGGCTCTGATTTACTCTGGCCGTGCGTGCGTAAAATGCATGACGATTACTTTACCCCAACCGTCTTCCTGTGTCAAAGGGCAAGTACACCGAGAGTGAACAACTTTATCAGCGGTCGTTGGCGACATGGGAGAAGGCTCTCGGTCCGGACCACTGACGTGGCGTTATCTCTTGACAACCTGGCGGAGTTGTTGCACAGTCTCGTCATAAGTTCTTTTTTTAGGAGTAATCTTCAAACCGGTTTGAAGGGCCCTGTTCGAGGCAGCACCAGATACGTGTGTGGGATTCATATCCGTTAAAGGGCTTGTATCATCACACAGTAGTGTTCGTATTGCGAAACTGCAGCAAATTCAACGACCATGCTAATGTTGAATCGAATGTATTATCGTTGTCTATAAGATACCTGCGATTATGTAGAAATGAATCGCCAACATACTTACAGCAAATGTTGTGCACCAAACAACCCTTCCCTGGGAAATTCGGTGCCAGCGACGACGTGCAAAAGACAGAGATGATCCACAATCGCTACTGTACAATCGCGTAGGGTGTCCAACTGGTCATAATTCAAATCGCGCCTGCGTAAGGTTCTTTAACACCACTGACACCAACCTTCTGCCTGTTGCACAGGGCAACTATTCCGAGGTCGAGTCACTTTATCGGCGGGCGTTGGCCATACAAGAGAAGGCCCTGGGTCCGGAGCACCCCAACGTGGCAACATCGCTCAGCAATCTGGCGGGGTTGTTGAAACGTCAAGTGAGAAATTCAGTTGTACGGAATATTTCTCGGAACTGTTTGAAGGGCCATGTTCGAGGCCATGCGGCACACTTTTATAGGTTTGCTCGCGAAGAGCTTTGTTCCCTTGGACCGTTTTAACGGTTACGAAACGCAGCAAATTCAATGACGATGGTACTTTGAAGCGATTGTGAACTGGTTGTCTACAAGTTGCATGCAAATTTGCCGTTGAGGACAGCGGAGATACAAGCCGCCAACGGCAGGAACGCTTCGAAATTTCGCACAGCAGGTATAGTGCAACTTGAGTACCCTTCGTGTAGATGTTTTGACGCAAGCGGCATCGTGTTCGATACATATTATTCGAAAGTATTGCAGATAGCTTGGGTTTGCAACGACCCAGAAGCCAAGCCGCGCCGCCTTAAAGTGCTTGACTATCATTTACACCTACGCACTGCCTTTTCTGACCGCGTTGGGTGTTGAACTGCTCGGATTTACTCCGGGCGTGCCTGCGTAAGATGCAAGACCAGTACTTTACCCCAACCCTCTTCCTGTGTCAAAGCGCAAGTACACCGAGAGTGAACAACTTTATCAGCGGTCGTTGGCGATTTGGGAGAAGGCCCTCGGTCCGGAGCACCCTGGCGTGGCGGTATCGCTTAATAATCTGGCGGGGTTGTTGCACAGTCAGGTGATTACTTCATTTTTTCAGGAGTAATCTTCAAACCGGTCTGAAGGGTCCGGTTTGAGGCGGTACCAGATGCGTTTGTGGGATGCATGTCCGTTAAAGAGCTTGTATCCTCACACAGTAGTGTTCGTATTGCTGAACTGCAGCAAATTCAACGACCATGCTAATGTTGAATCGAATATATTATCGTTGTCTATAAGATACGTGCGATTATGTAGAAATGGATGGCCAACATACGTACACCAAGTGTTGTGCACCAAACAACAACCCTTCCCTGGGAAATTCGGTGCCAGCGACGACGTGCATAACACAGAGATGATCCACAAACGCTACTGTACAATCGCAAAGGGGGTCCAACTGGTCATAATTCAAATAGCGCCTGCGTAACGTTCTTGACCACCACTGACACCAACCTTCTGCCTGTTGCACAGGGCAACGCTTCCGAGGCTGAGCCACTTTACCAGCGGTCGTTGGCCATACTAGAGAAAGCCCTGGGTCCAGAGCACCCCCACGTGGCAAGATCGCTCAACAATCTGGCGACGTTGTTGAAAAGTCAAGTGAGAAACTCATATGTATGTAAGGAATTTTTCTCGGAACTGTTTGAAGGAACCTGTTCGAGGCCATGTGGGACACGTTTATAGGTTTGCTCGCGAAGAGCTTGTTTCCCTTGGACCGTTTGAACGGTTACGAAGCGCAGCAAATTCAATGACGATGCTACTGCTGAAGGGATTGTGAACTGGTTGTCTACAAGTTGCATGCGATTTCGCCGTTGACGACAGCGGAAATACTAGCCGCCAACGGCAGGAGCGCTTCGAAATTTCGCACAGCAGGTATAGTGCAATATGAACACCCTTCGTGTAGATATTCGGCGCAAGCGGCATCGTGATCGACCCAGATTATTCGCAAGTATTGCAAATGGCTTGGGTATGCAACGACTCATAAGTCAAGCCGCACCGCCCTAAAGTGCTTGACTATCATTTACACCTACGCACTGCATTTTCTGACCGCGTTGGGTGTTGAACTGCTCAGATTTACTCCGAGGGTGCGTGCATAAAATGCATAACCAGTACTTTACCCCAACCATTTTCCTGTGTCAAAGCGCAAGTACACCGAGAGTGAACAACTTTATCGGCGGTCGTTGGCGACTTGGGAGAAGGCTCTCGGTCCGGAGCACCCTGACGTGGCGGGGTCGCTCTGCAATCTGGCGGGGTTGTTGCGCAGTCAGGTGATAACTTCATGTTTTTAGGAGTAATCTTCAAACCGGTTTGAAGGGCCCTGTTCGAGGCAGTACCATATACGTTTGTGGGATACATATCCGTTAAAGAGCTTGTATCCTCACGCAGTAGTGTTCGTATTGCGCAACTGCAGCAAATTTAACGACCATGCTAATGTTGAATCGAATGTATTATCGTTGTCTATACGATACCTGCGATTATGTAGAAAGAGATCGCCAACATACGTACACCAAGTGCTGTTCTCCAAACAAAACCCCTTCCCTTGGAAATTCGGTGCCAGCGACGACGTGCACAACACAGAGATGATCCACAAACGCTACTGTAAGATCGCGTAGGGTGTCCAAATGATCAAAATTCAAATCGCGCCTGCGTAAAGTTCTTTACCACCACTGACAACCTTCTGCCTGTTGCACAGGGCAACGCTTCCGAGGCTGAGCCACTTTGTCGGCGGGCGTTGGCCATACGAGAGAAGGCCCTGAGTCCGGAGCACCCTGACGTTGCATCATCCCTCACCAATCTGGCGGAGTTGTTGGAATGTCAAGTGAGAAATTCAGTTGTAAGGGATATTTCTCGGAACTGTTTGAAGGGCCATGTTCGAGGCCATGCGGGACACGTTTATAGGTTTGCTCGCGATGAGCTTGTTTCCCTTAGACCGTTTTAACGGTTACGAAACGCAGTAAATTCAATGACGATGCTACTGTTGAAGCGATTTTCAAGTGGTTGTCTACAAGTTGCATGCGCTTTTGCCGTTGACGGCAGCGAAGATACAACCCGTCAACGGCAGCAGCACTGCAAAATTTCGCACAGCAGGTATAGTGCAATATGAACACCTTTCGCGTAGATATTTCGGCGCAAGCGGCAACGTGTTCGACACAAATTATTAGCAAATATTGAAGATGACTTGGGTATACAACGACTCATAAGTCAAGCCACGCCACCCTAAAGTGCTTGACCATCATTTACACCAACGCACTTCCTTTTCTGACCGCTTTGCGTGTTGAATTGCTAGCGGCGACGTGCATAACACAGAGATGATCCACAAACGCTACTGTACGATCGCGTAAGGTGTCCAACTGGTCATAATTAAAATCGCGCCAGCGTATATTGACCACCACTGACACCAACCTACTGCCTGTTCTGACCGCGTTGGGTGTTGAGCTTCTGGGATAAAACTCCGGCCGTGCCTACGTAAAACGCATGACCAGTACGTTACCCCAACCCGCTGCCTGTGTCCAAGGGGAAGTACATCGAGAGTGAACCACTTTATCAGCGGTCTTTCACGATTCGGGAGAAGGCTTTCGGTCCGGGGTACCCTGACGTGACGGTATCGCTCAACAATCTGGCGGGGTTGTTGAAAGATCAAGTGCGAAATTCAGTTGTCAGGAGTATTTGTCGGATCTGTTTTATGGCTCTTCGAGGCTGTGTGGGATACTTTTTTTAGATCACCCGCGAAGAGACCGTTTTCCTAAAGCGTAATTTGGGATTCGAACAACAGCGAATTCAAGAGCAATGGCAATGGTAATATGACGTTGCTGATACCTTTCTCCGTTTTTATAGCCGCCGACCGCAAATACACAGTCCGTCAACGACGCTGCATTATATCGCACTCGAGGCGGTGTAAAACGGGTAACGGCGCTCGTGTGGGAAATTCAGCGCTGGCGCCGACGTGTTTGACACTAGACATGCCTTGCAAAGACGACGACCGCGGTGGGTACCTGATGACTCATAGGTTAAGCCGCGTCTTCGTACAGTGCTTGACCACTGATCTGCACTAACCTACGGCCTGTTGCACAGGGCAACGTTTCCGAGGCTGAGTCAATCCTGCGGAAGTCGTTGGCCATACGAGAGAAGGCGCTGGGTCCGGAGCACCCCGACGTGGCAACGTCTCTCGGCAATCTGGCCGTGCTATTGTTTCGTCAGGTGATAACTTCGTCTGTCAGGAGCATTACTGGATATATTTTGAAGGGTTCCCATCGAAACCATGCGGCCGTTTCTTGTAGGCTACCCGCGAAGAGCTGCTTATTCCTTCGCAGACATGCGGGCCTTTTGTGTAGGCTACCCGCGAAGAGCTGTTTCCCCGAAACAGAGTCAAGATTTTCGAAAAGCAGCATAGTCACTGGCGATACTCCTATTTAAGCGAGTGTATGCTTGGGTTCCACGAGATATCTGGTACGACTCATAAGTCAAGCCGCGCCTCCCTAAACTGCTTTTCAATCATTTACGCCAACGCAGTGCCTGTTCTGACACCGTTCGGTGTTGAGCTGCTGGGATAAAACACTGGGAATGCCTGTAAAATGCATGCCCAGTACTTTACCTCAAACCCTCTGCCTGTGCTAAAGGGCAAGTACACCGAGCGTGAACCATTTTATCAGTGATCTTCGGCGATTCGGGAGAAGGCCTTCGGTCCGGAGCACCCTGACGTGGCGGTATCGCTCAATAACCTGGCGGGGTTGTTGAAAGATCGCGTGCGAAATTCAGTCGCCAGGAGTATTTATCAGATCTGTTTTATGGCTCTTCGAGGCCGTGTGGGATACGTTTTGCAGGTCACCCGCGAATAGACTGTTTTCCTAAAACATAATTCGGGATTCGAATAACAGCGATTTCAATAGCAATGACAATGATTATACGAAGTTGCTGATACTTTTCTCCGTTTTTTGTAGCCGCCGACCGCAAATATACAGTCCGTCAACGACGCTGCATTATATCGCACTCGAGCCGGTGTAAAACGAGTAACGGCGCTCGTGTGGGAAATTCAGCGCAAGCGCCGACGGGGTTGACACAAGATATGCCTTGCAAAGACGACGACCACGGTGGGTTCCTGATGGCTCATAGTTTTATGCTGCGTCTTCGTAAAGCGCTTGACCACTGATCTACACTAACCTACGGCCTGTTGCACAGGGCAACTTTTCCGAGGCTGAGCCAATCCTGCGGAAGTCGTTGGCCATACTAGAAACGGTGCTGGGTCCGGAGCACCCCGACGTAGCAACGTCTCTCGGCAATCTGGCTATGCTATTGATGGAGCAGGTGAGAACTTCGTTTGTCAGGAGCATTAATTACTGGATATATTTTGGAGGGCTCCCATCGAAGCCATGCGGTCGTTTTTTGTAGGCTACCCGCGAAGAGCTGCTTATCCCTTCGCAGACATGCGAGCCCTTTGGTTAGGCTGCCCGCGAGGAGCTGTTTCCCCCGAAACATAGTCAAGAGTTTCGAAAAGCAGCATAAAGTCTGGCGATACTCCTATTCAAGCGAGGTTATGCTTGTATTCTACGAGATACCTGATACGTGTTACTTCGTATCCGCCGAAGGCGAAATAATCGGCCGTCAACGGCAAGAATAATTTGAGATGCCGCATACCCGGCGTAGTACCATAAGTGACAGCCTGCTTCCGAGGTTGAAGCGATGGCGTACTCGACACACAGATAATCACCGCGCTAGGATGCAGCGTTACTCAGTATTCCAGCGGCACTTCGGAGAGTGTGCTACGGTTACTGCTTTATATCTCGACATTTTTCAGCCCTCGTCAAGTTTTGTGTGTTACGGCTCGTAAGAAAACAAATTGTTGTTTTATACGTGACCGTCCTAATTGTCTACCGGGTACGTGTGAACTGCGCGGCCTTATATCACACGTACCTGGGATTACATACACTAGCCCCTCAGCATGCGTCAAAGGTCCTAAATCGATCTCCAACATCGAAATAAGGCCATTTAGACCAGGACCTGGTCGGGAACTTGAAAATATGTTTACAGGCCTCATCTTATTTTCCCGCAAGCTTGCTCGAAATACAAGACGTGGCAGCGCGCAGCTCCTTGCCTTCTTGGATATGTATGTCTACTCAACTATCGGGCGTTTCTCAGCCGGAGGACCAGTTGTGGGCTAAGGGTTAGGCTTGAGCGGGGTTTTCTTGAGTGGTAAAAGAGCCAGTGCAGTCACATGGATGCGTGAAACCGAGATGTCAGAAACCACACAGGGTTGGCTGAAGCTCACAGATAAGACACGCGCCTCGAGTGTGGGCCGGGGGAAGTTGAGCGCCCTCTACACGTGCGTTTGGGGTAGAAACGTGCCTAGCTGTAACGTTAGTTGTGTCAACGTTAAGCGTACTAAACCAAGTCAGCAGGAGGCCGTGTGCCGCCATGCGTTGCCCGGCGAACGAAACGGTACCTACCTCCAAATTGTGTCCACACCTGTCGGTTTCGTGGTTTTTTTAAAACTCGGTACCCTGCATCTCAAACGTCCACAGGAGAAACATCGGGAGGCACTGCCGGTCTTGGAAAGGGCCTTGGCGATCAGGGGGCATACGGTGGGGGGAAGTCATGCAAGACACGATCAGCTGTCCGAGAATGGTGAAGATCGTAGGGAGGCAGGTTCGTGGACAGGAGTCTGTCGTAGCGTCGTCTGGTATGCAAACCCCATTCACAAAGCACCGATCCACTACCGAACGCTCACACCATGGGCTCACACCATGGGCGAAAACAATTTGTTCCTCTTGTTTTGCTTTGCGTTGCAGGTGGGACAGACATAGGGGACACAGCCTCGAGGATGCTGCGTGATCTGCTATATAAGTCTTAGCTCGTTGTTGTTGACGGGTGCACGTGCATACTCATGAAGGTAGGCGCTGACAGTGTCGAACTTGACCTCTTCAACAAGCGCTGCCGCAAACCACTCCTTGTCACCGTTAATGGTGCGTATGACAGACAGTCGATGGGTTTTGTATTTGCTCTCCGTTCTATCGGCGGCGCTCGATTTAGAAGCCGGCAGTTGAGCTTCAGATGGGAACGATTCAAGCCCAAGGGGGCCACGGACGGCTGCTTCAGGCCGGCTGTACACATTATGTTGGTTATGGGTGGAAACTACCTTAGGTTGGATCGCGGGCGAGTTGACAATTGGTGTACAGTACAGGGGGACGATCTTCTCGGGGACAGGGAATGGGCGCAAAAATTCTTGTGGAGGTCTTTCAATGCGTTGTTGAATGGGGGATGAGTGGCATCAATCCCCAGTGAAGCGAAACCTTCGTTGAGAAAGACGCGACAAGGTCTTATATATTTCCCTTGTGTGTGTTTTGTTTTCCGATGGGGCGGACGAGGGTGGGCAGACATCTGACGACGGTGGGCAGACAGAACCTTCTTCACTATTATTGGTTGACACGGCATGGATAAGAAACAATAAAATCATTTTAATCAGCGTGGTAGCTGTTTTTCTGCTCTGAGTTTGTTTTTTATGTTTTATCTTCACCAGAGAAACGGGGTTTTTGTTGAGAACGGGAGGGTGTTTGTCTTTTTCATCCCCGCAACGTTTTTTTGTTTTATCGTTTTCGACCTTCTTACGTTCTTGTTGAGGAAGGGCACACGTGGCCGTAACGGGAAGAATCGTTGGGATTTGAAGCCGCTGATAGCCTTTGGAATAGAGTATAGGTTCGTCTTCATCCTCGACGTGCATTTTTTGTTTGACCGTGTATAATTTTGGAGTATCGGCTGACCTGGGTGAATGTACGCGTGCGTTCGTGCGACACTGTTCTATTTTTGTTAATGTGTTCCTCTTTTTTGGTAAAGTTGTGGTGAGGTTTGGGTTGGGGAGGGGAGGGAGGGGGAATACTTTGGAGAAGATATACCTCGTCGAATCCGCTGCTGTTGTCACCTTTTGGTTTTGTTTTGCTTTTCTCGCACGGGTCTTCGGAGAGAGGCCGCTCTTTTGTTGGTATCGCTATCGAATCGGGACGGCGGTGAGAGCGAAGGCCGTTTTTCAAAGGCCGACGGCTCAAAAAACAAATCCCAACGTCAAGGGCGGGTGGGCAGGCGGTCGGCTAGTCGTTGTGTACGCCGCAAAGTCTTTCCAAGGTCCTTTGCCTTATTATACACGGCAGTTAATTGTTGTGTTGCTTGGATTGTATTTGGGTCTGGGGGTTTCACGTCCTCTGACAGCAGATGTTTTCAGGCAGGGGGGAGGGGGGGGGGGGATTCCAGCGGCGTTTGAAGTTGGTGCACAAATTATATCGACGTTCGTTTTGGATGGTTGGGTGTGTTTAGATTGCTCGGGAAAACAGGTGTTATTATCCTCGTGGGGGCTGCAACAGGGAGACGGGGTATTAGTAGTTGCGGCTCGTGTTGCGTTATGTCTTTCGCGTGGTGTAGTTATTTACCATGTTTACTAATTTGGGGGGGGTTGCTGAAGAATTTGAAGAAAGGAATAGTAGTTTTGCCAAGCCATTGTTCTTCAATGATACCAGTATATGTTGTTTGTTTTTGTTCCCCCCACCCTTGGAAATATGGGTGGGTATCATGGGGCTGGAAGGGGATAAGGAAGGAGGGAGGTTTTGGTGGTGCCCAAGCGCACGCGGCTAAAATGGACTTTCCTATCGAAAACATACATGATGTCCATAACTTAAGTCGAGAAGTCAGTACTTACACCATACATATACCATAAATACACACGTACGTACGTACTATGTATGCACGTACGTGAGTATCGCATCATACATGGAAAACCTTGTGAGAGAGGTGGGGAGGCGGTTTTCTGGATGTCATAGCTTTCCTTGGGAGGAAAAGGGGGGAGCGGGTTGATGAATTGCGGATTGATGGAAGAGTTTGTCCTTCGGAGTTGCCCGTTGCACGAGTAGAGAAAAAAGAAAAGAGACTTTCTGTTTGCTCTTTCCTGAAGAGAAATTGTGGGGGTTGGGATTCGATCGAGTCGAGGGGATTTTGGGGTTGCGATTTGTTCTCTTCCTTGGTGTGTTCGTATACCAAGTACAAGCAAACGTATTATAGAAAAAGCTGCATGGGATAATTTTTGAATAAAAATATTCCGAGTAACGCCGCAAAAACCGTACCACGCGCCGGATGGGAATGGGCGGAATGAAGAACCGGGATTTATATGATATGCTATTGTATGCTGTGTATGGTGTACTGCCTGCTGCTGTGGCCGAAGATCAGTCGACAGGGGGAGCGGGGGGGGGGTACGTGAGGAAAATGCATCTATTCGTTCGTTGTTTGCTGGTTTTGCTTTTCATATTATTGTATCGTACTACGCAGAACGCGTTCGGTTGGTTGGCCTGCATTGGATTGGTTGACAATATAGATACTTGACAGAAAACGTTGGCCAAGTCAGCCATTCTGTGCTCCTATTTTCTCTCTTCTTGATGATGCATTCCTTTTTCTTACTCGATTGCTTTGGCTTGACAATTCATTTTTTTTGTTCTTTCGACGTTTAGTTCCTGGGCAATTTAACGTTTTGTGGGGGCCTGCAGAATTTGAAAGTTTTTATCTCGCCTGACTTTTGGATTGATTAACGAGTAATTGCTGGCCAACTAATACTATAACGCCGTCTGTCGCTGTTGTTGTTTCGGAGACTCTTAGCAAGGAGTCAGGCATTTGCCACAAGTACAGTGTAGGGGGGTAGTTACTAATTTTCAGCGTAGAACAAACAAACTGATGACTGAAGATTGAACCTTCTGATGGTGAACGTGCGGGAACACGCGCGCACCACGTAATCTATATATTATTAAATGCTGCTATTATATCTGTCTATATTCGTGATCTCGCCATCTAGAGCGTTTCAGACCCGCCTCGTGGCATGGGTAGAGAGGGTGGGCGACACAACAAGCAGAACGCTTGGTCTCATGCCGTGCCGAGTCGTGGCCGTCGCGTGCTGAGCATTGCCGACAACCCCAAGGACAGTAACTACGGACGAAAGTGTAAGGCGCGTTTAGAATCTACTGTACATTCATTCCCCAATGGCCATTACATTTCCGTTCAGAGTGGTACTACATCACAGCACATGACAGTACACTACGAGGACGGTCTTCATGGCCGCTGGCTCTGTTCTAGAAGGTTAAGGCTGAACAGGAACATTCCAGCCATAGGGGCAGGGAGATTCCGCCGCAACCGGGGGCTATAGGATCCCATCCCTGGATCAGACATCACTCCATACCTCCAAAACTCCCACCAACCGGGGACGAAAACCACGATCCCTCGGGTCGACACTGCCCCACACGTTGTGGAAACCCCTACTCCATTGATTGGCGGATTGCTAATTAGCTTCACAGGTGGCCGGAACCCCCCCATTGTCCAATGTGCGCGCAAAAATATCATTGTGGAGGCGTTGGACAACGTAGAAGTCCCACAAGGTGCCTACAACCTATATATTTCGGAGGTTGTAGGCACCTTGTGGGTTTTCTAC